>PVIA01006290.1:0-99837 GCA_004024845.1 Tonatia bakeri | reverse complement strand
TTAAGTTTTAAAAGGAGAAAAATACACACTTGAGAGCCAACTATAGCTAAGTAACAGAAGCAGTTACTATGGTGAATTCTAGGAAATGGGCTTGGCCCCTTTTGTAGTCATTCTGTATACCTGGGAACTCTTCTAAGAACCCCTTTCTACTCAGTTCTTGGGGAATTCTTTGTTTTCTTTAATAAGAAATGTCTTTCTTTTACATGTGTATAAGGTAGTAGTTGAAGACACGGGGGGGGGGGGGGTAACTAGTAGACTAGCTGTGACTATCCTGAATAGATTATCCCACGTAAACTAAGAAGTGGTGTAGTGGTTAAAAGTGCAGATCTTTGATTCAGACAGAATAGTTTCTAATTTTATTCCATCCCTTATTTGTTTTGTGGTTGGGGCAAGTCCATTCATTTACTCATTAAGGAAAATCTTTATTGAGCACCCACTATATCCCTGTTGTGCACACTTGAGGTCTATAAATGAAAAATAGAAAAACAGAAAAATATCATAAACACTCTTGCCCTTGTGAAACTTACATTGAGGGGAAGGAGAGACAGACAATACATAATGGACAGAATACATATATTATGCGATATGTTAGAAAATGATGTATTTTAAGGAAAGAAAAAGAAGAGCTAGGTAAAGGAGATTGGAAGTATGGAGGCTGGGAGGAGAGTAGTTGCAATTTTAAATGGGGAGATCTCGATAGGCATTGTTGAACAGGTAACATTTGATCAAAGACTTGAAGGAGGTGAAGGACATGACCAGAAAGACGGCAGTGTGGGAAAAGATCATTCCAGGCAGGGAGAACAGTAAGCACGAATGCCCTAAGTGGGAGAGTGCCTGACATGTACAGATCATCAAGGTGCCTACTCAGGTGGCAGCATCGGGAGCAGGGGGGGCAGCAGGAAGAATAGGAACGAGGCCATTCATGCAGTGCTCTATAAACCGCTGTAGATAGTTGGGCTTTGATTCTGAGTTAAGATGAGGAGCCACTGGAGGATTTGAAGCAGAGAATACATACAATCTGACTTAGTTGTACAAAGGATTGCTCTTGCTTTGATGTTTTAAAATAGACTTTAGAGGAGCAATGGTTAAGTAACTGCCTGGGGCCTTGGTTTTCTCATGTGTAAAATGGGGATAATGACCTCTGTCTCTCAGGGTGGTTGTTACAAATAGTAAAATATATATAAAGCACTTGGTGTAAAGCCTGGCACATAGTAGCCACTCAATTAGTGGCAGCTGTCACTATTAGCAGCATCTCTTCCAAACAGCTCTAAGTCAAGGAGAGTTCTTTGTGAGCAATCTTTAGGGACCAGAAGGAAAAGAGTATGTGCTACAAGACTGGAAACTTAGAAAACTAAGTTTTGACATTTTAAGCTCTGATCTAGTTTTGCTGTTTTCATTCAAATTTATGAAAATTTGACAAAGCTAATCTCTACGATAGCTTTAATTATCCTTCACTGAGTCTGCAGAACCCTAGTACCCTCTAAGGACTGTATGAAATGAAAGAGTTGTTTGTCCCTGCATGGTTTGGAGGCCTTAATGAAACAGACAAATGATCCAACACGAAGGTCCATTCATTTATTAATTTAAGAAATAGTTACTGAGTTCCTATTATGTGCCAAGTACCTTGCTGGGTACTGGGGACACGAAAAGAACCAAGCCCTATCCCTGTTGTGAGAGAGATGCACACGTAATCAGCTGATTACAATTCAGAGTGAAAAGTGGTAGGAAGTTCTAAGCACAGCAATCCAGCCAAGATATAGACGAAGAATTTTAGTAAAAAACATGAAACAGTTCTATTATCTATTTAACAAAAAAACATTTGTAGCAAATTTCTAGAGATTGCTGATGCTTCATAAAACATAGCATGTGAATATTATGGTCTTCCACAAGGCAGGTAATGAAAAGCAAAATGGTCTGAATAAAAACCACATGGATGTGGAAACTGATTATTTAATATTTATTCAATGATAATATGTAATATGTACTGTGATTCATAGCAAAAATCAAATTAAGAGCTCACCTGATTTCTTTTTTGGCTGATTTCCCCCTCCCTAAGGTAAGGAGTTATTACACATCTTTGCCTTTTTGCTCAGGGTGGCTAGTCAGTCAGTTACAAATACTGCACATCTGTGATGTCCCAGCATAGTGTCCCTGTCTTCAAGGTATTTAATGTCTAATAAGGGTAACACATACTATACTATAAATCACTACCCATGGAACCTAAGCTCCATGAAGATAGGGCCTTGTTTTATTGTTTGTTTGTTTTTTCACTATCCCTAGAACCTAGAACAGCTGATATGTAGTAGGTTTCTTTTTCAAATTTATTCATAATTCTTTCTTTTAAAATATTTTATTTATTTCCAGAGAGGAGAAGGGAAGGGGAAGAGAGGGAGAGAAACATCAATGTGTGGTTTCCTCTGGTATACACCCCACTGGGGACCTGGCCCACAACCCAGGCAGTGCCCCAACTGGGAATTGAACCAGAGACCCTTTGGTTCACAGACTGGCACTCAATCCATTGAGCCACACCAGCCAGGGCTATTGTTCATAATTCTTAAATAAATAAGTAAAGTACTGTGAAAGACTATAGGGTATAACCTAGACTGCAAGTCAGGGGAAGTGAGGTTTAAATTGAAACCCAAAAAGAAAACCATCAGAGAGAAAGGAGAAGAACATATTCCTGGCATTCCCTGTACTTTTCCTGCACTTACCACATTTCAACTGGAATTGATTATTTCATTATCTAGATTCACTGTAAGCTTTGGAAGGTCAAGGACCAAGCCATTTGTCAATACAATCCCTGGATCCCTAGAACCTAGTACGTAGTAGGGACTTCCCAATGAATTGAGTAATTTTTGAGAAGGAAATTCAAACATGTAGCATCTTCCAGTGACAAAATTAAAGTCTCTCAGGAGAGGCAATTTTATTTAATACCATATGTACAAGGATCTGATTAAGAATAAGAAAATATTTACCTGTCATAAATTTTGGCAATTCTCAGCTCTCCTCTTCCCTTTCGCAAACTTATTCTTGTTGTTGAAGCATGAGCCAGAATGTGTCCCCCGATGGGTTTTTTGGGGTCTGCCTGAAAACTAAATTAAAAACACCTTTTTACGTTACATTATATGGTCTGTACAGAGTCATATCTGTGATTTCAAGGCAATTTCTGTAGAGGATGGCAGGGGATGGAGTAGGTATGTATTCTGAACGAGCAGAGGTTTGTCCACTAACTTTGGACTGGGGTAAGGTTTGGGGCCATCCAGTTCAGGTTTCTGAGATTCCTGTGATAAATAGTCCATGTTTTGTTTGTTTTTTTAAATAGAAAAAAAATTCCATAAATAAAATATTACTCATTATCTTAGGATAACTCTTGGGGTTAAACAAGTTTTCTTCTTTGCAAAATACATTCAATTTATTTATTCAGGCATTCATTTATCAGATATATTTATTAATAGCCTACTATGTGCCAAGCACTATTCTAGTCTAATGAATAAGAAACACCCAACCCACTCTCTCCCTCTTGGGAACGTGCCCACATCATTCCCTTTCCCTTCTTCCTCCGTGACAGGCACGCATCCCCTAACCCTAAGGGTGCCCATGGCCTTGCAACCAGCGGATCCACGGGCAGCAGAGCTCGCCCTGGGCCAACCCCCTGAACCCGTCTCCAAGGCCCCCTTTTCCGTGACTCTCCGTGAGCGAAGCAGCCCTGCCTGGGCTCTCCTGTTGCTTCTTCTGTCCTAAGCCTTTCCTGGTTTCACTGTCCCAACTTAATAAACTTACTTTCAAAATTAAAACAAAAAAACAACCCAAAACACCCAACCCTCCTTCAAGATGCTGTGATGTAAATGACAGCAGACTGAGCCGACTGAGAAACATCCTTCTTCTGTATAAACTGTATGTTGAAAGCCTTCAGTGTTGTACAGGTTATGAATTTTCAGTGAGAATAATCTCAGATATGGAAGTTATAAAAATATCAATGAAAATATTGGACTGTAGAAAGACTGATGATTCCACAGAAGGCAGGCCAGTTAGAAGAGTCTATCAGGGGGAGACAGGACAGCCAGAGTCAGCCCTACGGGCAGAGAGGAGTTTAACAGGGGTGCGCAGATGGCTCCCCGCACTGACCAGTCACACCCCTGTGAGCGCTGGGCTTCACCTCCCCCTCCCCACACGCTCAGCGGTCTCCGGAGTCCTGCTCCATTCTGGTCCCGTCTTTGGCAACACTGCTCACTTCTTCATGAGGAAAATGAAAGCTCTTAGGAAGATGTTCCCTCAACTCCTTCTTTTTATCTGCCACCTACATACTTATTTACAGTTGTAGTCATTCTTCCTCCTTCCCTCCCAAACTTCTTTTTTCTGATTTCAGCAACTCCTCCTACACTTCGATGCCTTTGCACACAAGATTTCCTCTGAAATGAAAGCCCCTTTCCCACTGTGTCTGTTTATTTAGCTCTTACTCATCCATCAGGTGCCATCCCTTCTTGCAGCCTTGCCTGATACCCTGAAACGGAATAGAAACTGCCTCCTCTGTGCTCTCAAACCATTGTATATATTCCTCTCTGAAAGCACACTACATTATAATATGTAATTCATGGGTCTCACTCCCCCCATACTCTAAATCCTTGTTCATCTTTGTAACTCTAGTGCTCAGAAAAGTGCCCATAGTATATAATAGAAGGCATTCAATAAATATTTTTGAATGAATACAAAAGAGAAGATAATTTGGGTCTCTCTGGTCTAGATCCTTTTGGACACAGATTTGTGACATATCTTTGGAGAAGCTAAAATTCTCCAAACTTAAAAAAAAAAGATTTTATTTACTTTTAGAGAGAAGGGAAGGAGGGGAGAGAAAAAGAGAAACATCAATGTGTGAAAGCTACATCAACTGTTTGCTGCTCATACGCCCCCAGCTAGGAACCTAGCCTGCAACTCAGGCATGTGCCTTGACCGGGAACTGAACCGGTGATCTTTCAGTTTGCAGGCTAGTGCTCAGCCCACTCAGCCACACCAGCAGGGCTGTAGTCCAAGGAATTTTGAAGGGTGTTCTGACAGAAAGGTAAATGTAAAAAGAGAGAATTTCTCCTAATTGAGGTAATCCTCTCCCAACCCTAGTACAGATAATCTCAAGAAGAGCAGGCAGCTGGACTCTTGGATGTATAGCCATGGTGCTCTGTTAGGAAAAACCCTTTATGATTTGCTGTTTCTCATGTGGTATGCTATGCACAAAAGGAAACAGGTTAGTACTGCTTGTTCGAGATTATTCTAGGTGAAGAGGTTGCATGTTAAGAATGTCATCTCCAAAGGAAAATGATTTTGAATAAACTAAATAGGGAAATCAATGATAGGATTTGCAAAAGTACTAAGAAAATATATAGGGAAGATACGGGCAGAAAAAAGTACATAAAATGAGTCATAAACTAAGAGGTAATACTTAATCAAATAGATTGCAATATAGCATAACAGCTTTAGCTCTGGGAGAATGTCAAGCCAATTCAAATTTCACTTGTTCCATCAAGGTATTCAGTAGAATTTTGGGTCAAATTTATAATTCTTAACTTTTTTTATAAGTCACTAATACATTGATAATTTAATAAAAGATATAGGCTCTCTCCCAGAAAAATGTACATATCCAAAAATTTGCATATATGTTTAGGAGACTCATGGTTTCTTCCCCCTCTGGTATAGTTAGATATTAATAATAATAACAACAACTGGGATTTATTGAGTCCTTACTATGTGTCAGTTCTTATTGTTCCAACTCATCCAATTATGCCCCTTCGTTTGGATTCCATATTTAGTAAATAACTTTGGATTAAAGTTTGAGTTCCTATAGAGGTCTGCCTATGAGGGGAGAAGGCACCGGCCCCAAGAACCCCGAGTGTAGTTACCTGTTTCAGCATCGGTAACTGGCCCTCTGACCTTTGAGTCTCATGAGCTTGATCACTGCGAGTCAGCCCCGAGAGACAGACTAGTCCTCCGTAGGCTCACCAAGTGAGATCTCTGCCGCAGGGCCGAGGGCTCTGAACTCTGGTCAGTTCACCAGAGTAATGGCTACATACCCCTGCACAGCCTCTCAGCTGACAGTGTGCCAGCCCTTCCCCAGGCATTTATAGCCCTGATATACTGTGTGGTTTATGAACTTGGGGGCTAGATCCGGGTTCAAATTTTGGCTTATCAACCAGACATGTGACCTCAGGAAAATTGTTTAACCATTCTAAGTGTGTTTCTTTATTTTAACTGGGGGATAATAACTGTGTGTAACTAGCAGGGTAGTTGTGAGAATAAAACAAAACCATTAGGTAAGGTACTAGCCCAGTGACTACAGTTACAATGACCTGCTTTCATAATCCTGACTCAAACACCTATTACCTTGGGCTAGTTACTTAACCTTTGTGAATCTCCATTTCTTTGACTGTAAGACAAGAACAAAAAGACCTCATCTCTCAGCGCTGCTGTGAGGATTCAAGGTATATTTAGTATAATTCATCCAGAGCCTACTATTGCCGGGAATTGTGCCAATGAGTTCTATCCTTATAGTGATCTTGGCACATAAGAGATACTCAATAAGTGGTAATTATTATTATTATTTAACTAAATGATTCAGATAAAACATGTAGACCAAGAAAATCTTAAAGTTTCTTTGAACTTCCTTTGAACCGAGTCTTGAGGTGAAGCACAAGAAGGTGGTACAACATTCCGCATTTGTTTAGAGGGCTTTAATTTACTTCTATTTCTGACCAAGTAAAAACAGCTTCAGAAACACACCCACATTCCTCGTTTAGCCTGATCTCTTATGCCCCCTTCTTTTGTATTTTCTATTCTCCTTTCCTTGGGGGATGGGGAGAGTGATGACAAAGAGGAAGAAATGAGGGTGGATATTGGAAATGAAGAGGTGTCAGGAAAGATTGTTTTATTTACCTGCTCTGGGTGAACAGATTACAGCCTGTCATATCGTTGAGGGGAAAACCCAGAACAGCCTGACCCTCCAACTTCAAATGAGGGTGATGGGGTCATGAAGCACAGGGTTATGGTGAGGGGAGGGCACATGGTATCTTTCTGGGAGTGGGATGAGGAGGGTAACACAGTGGGGGCAAAAGAGCATAACTTTGAAGTCAAAGATAACAGGGTTAAATTCCTGGCTGTTTTTTAATTGTGTGATTGAGCAAGTAAGTACTAAATACTCTGAGCCTCTGCTTGCTCCTTTATAAATTAGGAATAATAATAATATCTGCCTGAAATACTCATTGCAGTGGGGACCTTGGAGTGTCTGGGCGAGGGCAAGCTTGAGGGACAAGGGTACTCTGGGGACTTTTGACTTGCTAAGGGGTAAGCTCACAGATAGAATTTTTGAGGAAGGGTACACTGCAGAGAAAAAGACTGAGTGGGCATGCCCAAGAATGAGGATGCTTTGAGATTAGGGGAAGATGGGGAGAAGAGAGTACTACCACAAGAGAAGAATTTGGGGGAAAGAGAAGAGATGGTTTCCAAAAAGGAGTATGTTTAACAAGTTTTGTTAAGTAATTCCCCCCCACACACCTTGTTTCCTCCCAAAGTATGCAGAAAAACACTTTTTTCAAGAGTTTGAAGATGGGATTTTAGGGGTTTTTGGGGAGCAAGAGAAGGATGGAGCAACACACGGAGACTGACTTCATAGAAAGAACAGGGAGGCCCCAGGAGGCTGAGTTACATTGAGGTGACATGAAAAGTAAGTAAAATAATGAATGAAAGCACCTGACACCTGGTAAGCAATCAATAAATATGAGTTCTCTTAATTTTGCTGGGGAAGAATATAAGTTCATGTGACTCGGACAAGGTCACCATGCCAGTGATCCTGGTTTCCTGGTTTAATGTTTTTTCTCTAACCATATTGCCTTTTAATTTATGCTACTGATGTTGAGTCACTAGGTGACATCCTTAGAGAATAAAGTGACTTCATATTTACGAGACTGCAAATGTTGTAAGATGACTTTTTGTTTCAGCAAGACAGATACATAAACAAAGTAGGCAACGTCATGGTCTTATTTGCTGCTCATTTTACTATGTGCCCTGGTACTGCCTCTGACTTTGTATCTGCAGACCTTCATCGGCTGGGTCATCTGAGCTCTGATGTCTGCGTCTGTACGTCTCGTCGAGGGGCTCCTACTCTACGGTATCATACGGCAGCTCCTCGCCTCTATAATTTTGTTCCTTTTAATACAATGTGCCACCAAGATGGGATATAAGCCCCAATTATTGTCAGCGTACTTGGGGATTCATACCAATTACAGTGATATTTCTCTGACAGGCTCAGGCAAGTTGTAGCTTGGAGTTCCTCAACACTGAGAAACAAAGGTATTTTCTTTATGGGAGCTTTTCTAACAGCGTTTGAAATCCTTTAGTTTAAACTGTCTTTTTTTCCCATTTAGTATGGTAATTATGTGCTTCATATGACATGCATTTAATTTGTATTGTTATAATATAAAATACTTCAGAGTACACTAATTATGGCGAGCCTTGGTTCCTTCCAACTCAGCTAGGTGGGGGAGCCGTTTCAAAGCAGAATCACCCAGCAAAAATACGGGGCTTTGTTACCTTCTCTGGTTCTTTCCTAAGTTCACTTCATTATAAATCTCCTCTCCTCTCTGACTCCTCCCGTGACTTCCTTTCTGTCACTGCTCTGTTTCTCTGTTTTGGCATTATCTTCTTGGAGTCAATTCAAAATGGTTTTACCCTTTTTGAAACTTTCTACAAATATCAGATAAAGAACCCCATTTGTGACCTAATTTCCACCGATTTCCCTTTCCTCCTAACTCCGGAGGGACAGTGTCGGCCTCGTCGATGTTCCCTCCCCTCACCCGGAGAGAGAACATCGCTCTCTAACTTGAACTGCTTTATTTGACTGCAACCCACTGAGCCAGTGAGTCATTTTCTCTTTTTTAAAGCGAGCCCTAACAATCTCCCATTTCTCTTCAGCTTAGTTACTCTGCTTGTGAAGCACCCCGTTTAAAGTACCCTGTAACATGTACCTACTCAAGGACGGCCGATGATGTGTGCCCCGCCAAGACTTTAAAATTTTGAGTTAAATGGACGTGATTCATTTTTCTTTTTTTCTGGAGGCAAGGCACAAGTCTCTTTTATTCACTAATGGATTCCCAGAATCTAGATGCATACATTTTCAATACGTATTTAGTGAATGAATTAAACGATGGAGTTCCCCTCCTCAATCTTTTTAACTTGCTTAATATCATTTGTGTAGTTAGTATTTGCACATTGGAATCTCCTGTGATGAAGGAGAAAATAGCCTTAAGAGAACACTGCAAAGTTAGAGGTTTATCAAACTGCAGACGATAAAGCAACATTCTTAGTGTTAACTTAGAAAATGCTGAGGAGAGACACACTCACTTCAGTACAATTTGCGGAATTTACACTAGTGTATCAAATACCTTCCAATACGTATGCCAGTCTCCATGACTTACTTATTTTATAATTGGGAGTTTGAGGATGTAATGTACAGCAAAGTGACTACAGTTAAGAATAATAAAAAATAACATGTCAACAACTCATTTATCTGCTACTATCTGAGGTAATGACTCAGTTTTCCAGTAATATTACTTATTGCAACCATCAGAGTAATAATTGATGGAAACAAGAATCTTCTTCGATGGATATTCAAATCAAAAGGTGAAAGCTTATCAGAACAAGATATTTACATCAGTCTCAAAGTCTCACTCCCAAATTACTCATTGATTACAAAGGGGAAAAGGTCTTTTACAATGCAGGAATTTTGTGAACACCATCTTAATCACATGATCAAACTTAACATCACTAATAATGGGACAAACTGCCCTATAGCTTTCCTGCCAAAAGTGTTTAACACTTTAAATAATGAGAAAACAATCTATCCCAAATGGAGGGACATTCTGAAAAACAGTTGGCCTGTGCTCTTCAAAAATGTCAGTGTCATAACTGTCAAACAAAGGTTGAGGAGTTGTTCTGATGAAAGGAGCCTAAAGAGCCCTGGCTAGTGTGGCTTAGTGGACTGAGGGCCAGCCTGAGAACCAGAGTCACTGGTTCGATTCCCAGTCCAGGGCACATGCCTGGGTTGCGGGCCAGGTCCCCAGTAGGGGGCATACAAGAGGCAACCACATATTGATGTTTCTTTCCCTCTCTTATCTGCCTCCTTTCCCCTCTCTCTAAAAATAAAAATAATAAATCTTTAAGTAAATTACATGAGCCTAAAGAGATCTGATGACTACATGCAATGCATAATCCTCCGTTGATTTCAAATCTAAAACAAAACAAAAAATGCCAAGAATTATAAAGGAAATTATTGGCACAATTGGAGAGACTCGAATACAATTAGATAACCCTGGCATGCCAATATTAAATTTCCTGGTTGTAATAATTATACTGTGGTTACGTAGGAGAATGTTCTTGTTCGTAGAAGAGACATGCTGAAGTGCTATGAGGTGAAGTGTCTTGGTGTCTACAAATAATTCTCAGTGGCTCTGGGAAAAACTCTCAAATAGCTCACCAAGAAATACACACATACACAAAGATTTTCTATGTATGCATGTACACACAAGAGAAAAAAGTGGCAAAATGTTAACAATTTGATGAACCTAGGTGAAAGATATATGTGTATTCACTATACTAGTGTTGTGACTTTTCTCTGGATAAAAAATTTTCTAAATAAAAAGTTACTGAAAATATCTCATAAAACAATATTATGGATTCAGGGTTATTTTGATTGCTTATTGATATATATATAATCCTCAGACTTTTTAATGGTAGCAACTAACCTTTCTTCAAATTTTCTGTTTTCATTATTCTCTTTGTGTCTGCATTCACCGCTGTCTTTCAAACAGAGCCATCAATAACAGGTACATTATGTGGACAAATATCCCAACAAATTTTGCACATACCTAACATGGACTGAAATTGTCTCTTCCAGCAGTAGAATTCTCTCATCAGATGTCTTATAAATATATATATCCTATAAATAGCCTGCTTTTTTTTTTTAGAGGATAAGAGCTTATCAGTATAATAGGTGCCATTTGTGTATCTAGAATATAAGTTTTTATTTCTCTGGGATCTTTTCCTTATTATCCTTCAATATCCTTCTATTTATAAACAAAAGTGGAGCCCAAAGTATCTCCGAAAATAGTAGTGCTTAATTTTATAAAGAACTAGAGAAAAGTAGATCCTGGATAACAAATAAATGATATTTGCAGTTATGAAGTAATATACACTGCAGTAAAGAGATCTGTGATACATTTGTGCCCACATCAAGACTGACTGTATCAGAATTATTTCTCTTCTACACTTTAAGCCTGTGTTATTAACCTCTGTGAAACACAAAAGCAGAATATTGGGGCTTACGTCATTGTTGCTCCTGGATCGGCCGTCATTTGATTGGTCACAAACACAGCCACATTATATTCTGCATCAAGAAATAAAATTAAGAAACTAAGATAAAGGCAAATTCTTTGTTTAGATTTCAGAGTTTGGGAATATTGCACCACGAATTTATTTTAGAAATAAGACTATATTCCTATTTTTCTTTGATAACAAATTAATTTAAAGTTATTATTGTCATTATTTAGCTACCTTATTTTATTAGAATCAATATTTTTGATTTTTAAAATAAGAATGGTATTCCCATGAAGGTAATTTTGATTTTTAAAAATGTATTGCTTCCTGACATTATTCTGAGCTTCTCTGCAAAACCTACTCAGTGAGCATTCACAGGTGCATTCTGATGGTGCCACCTTATTTTAAAAACCTACCTTCTGAGATTTTTTGGAGTCGTGATAACATCTGGGCCAATTTTTGCTGTCGTTCAGCCAACTCCCCACGACCACTGAAATCCACTCGAAAAAGTGCCATTATTGAATCAATGATCTGCACAGAGTTAATATAAAATAAATATGTGTTTGGAAAAGAAGAAGTTAATTTGAAACAGAATCAACAGAAGAAAAGTAATATACTAAATGGCTCTGTAAGTGAGCAATATTTAAAAGCTTGTACCAGCAGCTTGAAGATGCCAGCTTCTTCATGGAACTTTGCCGCTACATAGTCCAGGAGCTCCATCTGATGTTCACCTGGTGGGAGATGCAGGGAGAACACATAAAAGCTGGCAGAAGCAGAGGCTGAGATCAGCTATGTCCTTGGGAGTAGGGCAAAAGAAAGGCTTCGAAGGATTTCTTAATTATTTATAACTTTATTAAATGATTTCATATTCTGCCTTAGCATACATGCCAAATGCAACATTATTCATGTTACTCTCTATTTCAAAGATAAAGAATAAGAAATAATTTGAGAGTATTTCAAGGTCTAAGGACTTACCAGATGATAAAACTGTGGACTAAATTAATCTGGAGAAAAGTAAAATAAAGAGAGAAAAGAGCGGCATGGGAATGTTGGGTCGCTCATGCAGTGAGTGGGCGCTGCCGACCTGAACCCAGCCCAGCGTGCAGCTGCATGGGGGCTCTTACTGGTATATGCACGTGCATAGAGGACATTGTCCAGCACTGCGTCATGGTCCACATTGAAGCGGTCGGCAATGTCCCGGAGACGATCTGGACGGCTGGGGGGTGCCAAAGTTAAGGAACCAATCGATTCCAAAAAAGTTTAGATAACAACTATGAAAAATAATACCAGAAGGCAATTAACAGAGAGGCAAAACAATGTACCTGCAAAGGTATTCTGGAGGATGCTAATAATCACTTCAAATTTGTATCAGATTTTACTTTTCACAAGTGCCTTAGGTAGTTATAATGGTTAAAGACATGATAGAGCAGTAATGCATTTAAATATTAAAGTATCTAATCTTTAAAGGAACCATGGAAGTTAGTTCTTATGGCCTATATTACATTTCACAGATGAGGACACTGACAGAGATTAGGCAAGTGACTCAGGATTATACAGCAAAGAGAGAAACGAAATACAAGACTTGTGAATCTCTTTTGTTCTCAGTTCTATAAAAATAGATCTATTCTAGGAAGATAATACCACTGAATTTATAATTCAAGTCACTTCAAAGTGAATTAACTCACTCTCTTCATACTCCTTATTTGTTCAATATGAAATAGTTTAATACACCATTAATCATGTTTGCCAGTGAGATAAATTTGACTACATGAACCAAAGGGTCAGAAAAGTATCTTCAAAGGTCAGAAGGGAATTACCAACCTTCTCCTAAAGGAGTTGTGTTAGCTTCTTGAAATTAGTAAATTCATAGGGAGGCAAATTCAGAATACCTAAAAAATTGTTGTGGAAGATGCTAATAATCACTTATATCTATCTAAACTATAAAGGAGGAAAACATTTTTAGGCCTTTGGTGATCCCAATGACATGTCCTGCAGTATATAAAGTGAACTGAGGAAAAACAAAGGGCATGTCTGTGGCCTCATTTCCCTTTGTGTCCATACAATACCTATGATACTGTAAGTAATTGTAAAGCAAGGACCATGCATAATCTTATTTGTGGCACCTGTAACTAGTTTAGCAAATACTGAACTGTCTTTAGTATTTCCTGGAGACCCTAACACACTACACAGGTCCTTTTCTTCAGAGCCTCAGTGCCAGCCACTGAAATCTCCCGCTGCTATGAGCGCACCCAGGAGGGGCTCTGGTGGGCACGGCAGAGAAGACAAGGAATCAGAAGAGGAAGCAAACATTTTCACCAGGTACGTTTTTACACAACCTGGTTACTGTGTGACCAGAACTGTATTTTCACCAGGTACGTTTTTACACAACCTGGTTACTGTGTGACTAGAACTGTATTTATGCTGAAGGGAAGTTCAAATCCATCTATAAATATTTATTAACTGGATACCATATGGAATCAATTACCATAATAATCAATTACCAGTGCAAGACATTATGGGGAATATAAGGAGTCATAAGATAATCCACACCAAAAAATAAGCATAAAATGTGATTAAGTAGGCAAAATGTAAACACAGAAAAAGCAAAATGTCAAGAGAACAGAACACATGTAAGAGACGGAAGGAGTGAGAGCATTCTGCTGAGGCCTCTCGTGTCCTTGCTGCTCCCTCTTCCCTCTGGCATAGGACTCCGCTCCTGTTTCTCTCTGCCGTTCTTGATACGGTCCAAATTGCCCAAGCAGCGGTTTCTAATCTGAAAGAACAATTCCTCCCTCTCCAAAAGCATCCTTCAACAGCTATTTCTGGAACTAGCTGAACTCCAGCTGAGCTCCTCTTGTACAGCCCTACACAACGTTCCACCCTCCTTCCACGAGTCGGGAGTTTTCTCCAGAGTCTTACGCCCAGTGTTTCCAAATAAAGTATTCTGAGAGCAGTTCTCTGGCTGTTTTTCTTCTACTGGAGTATTAAAGTATTTTGGATAGCAAATTCTGTAACCGAACAAGGAGAACAAGGTTTTCTAAGTTGGGTAATTAAGAAAGATGAGAAAAGGCAGGCCTTGGAGTGAGAGGCTAGAGGATTTGTGTGATTCAGAAAGACTGACTGTAAGGTGGGTAGAGAGGGAGCAAATACCCAACGGGATAGAAATATACCACGCAAATTTGTCTATGGCTGGCCAAATGAACGTTCAAGAGTGAGAGCAAAATGAAGCATTTTCAGAAATGCCAGGGCTCAAAGTTTACCACCTGGATTAGTTTTCTGAAAAAATGACTTGAGTAGGTAGGTATTCCAGGAAAACAGAAATACAGGAAAGAAGACATTTTGAAATGCAAGAAACTGTAATGAATAAAGAAAACGAGAACCTTTATAGTTAAGTCTAATTCATTGGTGATGTACAGTGTTTTCAAATTTCAATAGCAAAGCATGTTTTAGAGGCAGTATGCCTGCACTAGAACAGACTGATCTTTTTGCCTCTAATTGTGGCGACAGTGAGTAATGAGCTTGGAGAGCTAGGCTAGGCCTTCATTGTGGATGACCTTATGAACTTGGGCATATCTTTTCCATTGTCAGTAAGAATTTCCTCTGACCCCTATACCTCCTTAAATTACTGCAGTTCTTCTTCTGGTCACTGGTGAGTAACACACTGCCTCAACGCCTCACTGCTCAGCTGCAACGAGTTTCCGGCATCGCGCTCCACTGCGGATGTTCTCTGGGACTCCCGATCCAAACCTCCGCGATCTTCCTCAGTTTGTCCCTGCAGGCTGTCTGTCTGTCTCTTTCTCTGGAACACTGCTGAGTATGCTTTTCTTCTTGAAGCCCTCCTTTCTGCTCGTCTTTCACATCCAGATTACCTCTGACTTCCTCTGCATCTGCGGGTCCCTTTTTTCAGTCTTCTTTCTAAATAAACACTGGCACACCCCAAAGTTGTGTTCTCAGTTCTCCTCTCTTCTCTCTCCGGAAGTTCTCTTGCCCCTTGGCTATTCCCCCCAAATCTCGGGCCCTATACCTTTCCCAAGCTGAGTCCGACACTTCCAACTGCCGTTTGGATGTCTTCCTGCACCTCAGATTCAACACATTAAAGGGAGATACCGCCTTTCCTCTGAACACGGTCTTCCCGACTCTGTCATCGGCACCGCTGTTCTCCCGCCTCCAGAGCAAACCCGGTGCGGTTTCTCAAACCTCTTGCCTTTGTCTGCCAAATGCAGTCATGGAGTCCTGTCGGTTTCCCTCCCTCATTTCCTTGTCCTTCTCCTTTTACTCCTCCGGCTCCCAACCTAGATCAGGTTCTCATTAGCTGCCTAGAATATTGCAAAAATATCTAATTAACACTCATCATCCAGTTTCAAAGCCCTTTTGTCTAAAAATCAAATCATCTTACCAACCTTACGTTCTGGAATACCTTGCCCCTTCGATTAAACTGCAATTCTCTCTGGTACCCAAACAGGCTCCGCCCTTTTCCCTTCTGTGCTTTTGTTCTTGTCATACCTTCCCTTATTTTGGACCATGACTTTGAGTGAGTCAGAATTTCCTGTACAATTTTTAGTAAAATCTTTGAGAAGATGATTAAAAATGAATAAAATGTAATTTCCTCTCATGTATTTGTGTCAATTTCATACCAAATTCATTCAGAGAAATGAAACCTTTTAAAATAAAGAGTGATCTGAAACTTGGTTTTCCTCATTATTGCTGGTTTACAGGATGACTATAAAAATAATATATTTCAAACAAACTCTTTTATAGTGACATTACTATATCACACCACTATGTTAGCAACTTGTTTAGATAAAAGGTTACAGGGGACTTCCGGCCAAGATGGAGGTGTAGGTAGACACACTGTGCCTCCTCGCACAACCAAAAAAAGGACAACAACAAATTTAAAAACAAAAAACAACCAGAACTGACAGAAATTGAACTGCACGGAAGCCCGACAACCAAGGAGTTAAAGAAGAAATATTCATCCAGACCGGCAGGAGGGGTGGAGATGGGCAGCTGGGTGGACAGGACTCTCGGCAAGGTGGTGGCTGGAGGACCGGGATGGGCGAGGCAGTGGCTTGCGGACTGGACAGTCCCACATTCGCGTGCAGATAACTGGGAGGAACGACTGGGGAGCAAGACAGACTTGCAATCCAGACGCGCAACCCAGGGCTCCACTGCGGAGAAATAAAGCCTCAAACCTCTGACTGAAAACACCTGTGGGGGTTGAGTCGGCAGTTAGAGATACTCCCAGCCTCACAGAAGAGTTTGTTGGAGAGACTCACAGGGTCCTAGGACGTATACAAATCCCCCCACCTGGGAATCAGCACCAGAAGGGCCCAATTTGATTGTGGGTAGCGGGAGGACTGAAAGCCAGCAGAGAGTGGAGTAAGCAGCACTCGGACCCCTCCCCACATACAGCGTCACAACGCAGGGACATGGGTTGCCCCGCCCTAGTGAACACTAAGGCTCTGCCCCTTACTACCTAACAGGCGTACTGAGAAAAAAAGATGTGACCCAAATGAAAGAACAGATCAAAGCTCTAGAAAAAATACAACTAAGTGATGAAGAGATAGCCAGCCTATCAGATGCAGAGTTTAAAACACTGGTTATCAGGATGCTCCAGGAACTCACTGGGTACTTCAAGAGCATAACAAAGACCCAGGCAGCAATGAAGGTTGCAGTATGTGAAATAAAGAAAAATCTACGGGGAACCAACAGTCACAGGAAGGAAACCAGGACTCAAATCAATGGTTTAGACCAGAAGGAAGAAAGAAACATTCAACCAGTATAGAATGAAGAAACAAGAATTCAAAAAAATGAGGAGAGGCTTAGGAACCTTTGGGACAACTTGAAACATTCCAACATCTGAATCATAGGGGTGCCAGAAGGAGAAGAGGAAGGCCAAGAAATTGAAAACATATTTGAAAAAACAATGGAGGAAAGCTTCCCCAATCTGACAAAGGAGACAGACTTCCAGGAAGTCCAGGAAGCTCAGAGAGTCCCAAAGAAGTTGGACCCAAGGAGGAACACACCAAGGCAGATCATAATTACATTAGCTAAGATTAAAATGAAAGAGAGAATCCTAGAAGCAGCAAGAGATAAGGAGACAGTTACCTACAAAGGAGTTCCCATCAGACTGTCAGCTGATTTCTCAAAAGAAACCTTGCAGGCAAGAAGGAGCTGGAAAGAAGAATTCAAAGTCATGAAAGGCAAGGACCTACATCCCAGATTGCTCTATCCAGCAAAGCTTTCATTTTGAATGGAAGAGCAGGTAAAGTGCTTCTCAGATAAGGTCAAGTTAAAGGAGTTCATCATTACCCAGCCCTTATTATGTGAAATGTTAAAGGGACTTAGCTATGAAAAAGATAAAAAATATGAACAGTAAAATGACAACAAACTCAGTTATTAACAACCAAACCTAAAAACAAAAACAAACTAAGCAAACAACTAGAACAGGAACAGAACCACAGAAATGGAGGTCACATGGAGGGTTATCAGTGGGGGAGTGGGAGAGGGAGAGAGGGGGAAAAAGTACAGAGAATAAGTAGCATAGATGGTAGGTAGAAAATAGACAGGGGGAGGGTAAGAATAGTATAGGAAATGTAGAAGCTAAAGAATTTATAAGTATGACACATGGACATGAACTAAAGAGGGGGAATGTGGGTGGGAGGGGGTGTGCAGGGCAGAGGGGAATAAAGGTGGGAAACTGTAATAGCATAATCAATAAAATATATTTTAAAAAAGGTTACAAAGTATTTTCTGTATCAATGAAGATAATCTTTCCACCTGAGTAGCCACCTGCTCCTGGAAGTTGAGCTGTCACTAGGAAGCAACGAAAAGTTCATTAATATTAACAGTGAATAAACTTATACAATTATGTAAATGCATAGATTAACGTGGGATTTATGCTGGCTGTAGTTATCTAGTCAAGCTGGCAAAGAGCATGTTACATTTTATATCACCAACCAACAGCAAATTGTAAGTGTTGTGTCAACAGAGCCGCAACTCAACGAAGAATGTCAGTCTCTCTCACAACGGGGGACATTCATGAAAGCTAGTTCTCCTGAAGAATACAGGTAGAATTTACTAACTTTTTTCCTATAAGAAATAATTGCAAATATAATTTATGCTATATAACTCACTTAAGAAAACTTTTGATTAATTTGTGTCCAATTTTAAAACACATTTTCTTTACATGTAGTAATAGTTCATACTAAGGAGTTATTTTATATTAGGTACATCCATTATGCTATTTATTTTTCAAAACAACCCTACATTTGCACTATCATTATTCCTGTTTTACTGATAGGGACAATTAGAAAGGTGAAGCAATTTGCCCAGGTCACAATGCTGTTAGTGGCACAGCAAAGACTGGAACCAGGTATTTTTGATGCCAGAATCCCTTTTTTAACCACTTTGCCATGCTCCTTCTACTTAAGTCAAAGAAATGCACAGTAACTTCTTTGTTTAAAAGGAGGTTTTTTCCTTAGTTTGTTCTACAAAAATTTGTTTTTACTTCTCTCTTAGGGCCCACCTTATTCCATGGAAAGTAAGGGACTGTAGGTCTCAAAAGATTTTGTGACATTCTTGAAGGAATGACAGAAAAGACGGAAGGCAGAAAGCTGAGACAGTGAAAGCCTCCCTCGCCCACCACACTCATGCAGTGCATCTGTCTGGTCCCCATCTCCGTCCTCGGGTTAGAGGGCGGCACATCGCCGCAAGCATCGCACGTTCAAAGACTAGCTCTGGTGTCTGTGTGACTCTGGGCAGTTAACCCACAGTTAAATCTCAGAGAGGTTAACCTGACCTCTCTGAGATTTAATTCCCTTGTAAATCTGTTCAGATTACGTGAGATGATTATACAAGAGGGGACTCCCAAAAATCGGAATTGATTTGTAAACACTGTGTATTTATTCTTACATGTTTAAACTTCAGTCACCTTTAAAAGTACTCTCCATCTGATGCAATACACCCATGGAGACTTTTCCCCCACTGCTCAAAACAGTTTTTGAACTCATCAACTTGGATGCCTTTTAGTGCTCCTGCCATTTTTTGTTCCGCCTCTTCCACATCAGAGAAACATTTCCCTTTAAGGACTTTTTCATCTGGGGAACCAAAAAAAGGTTTCTCACAGCGAGATCGGGTGAATAGGGAGGGTGGGGCATGGGAGTCCTGCAGTTTTGGGTCAAAAACTGCTGAACACTCAGCACGGTGTGGGCAGGTGCGCTTGTGAATCACCCGTCCCGAAATGGGCAAGTACACTGAAAAAGTCTTCAAAAAAAAAAAAAAAAACATTCACTGAAGCTGAATGCAGCCTCTTACAAGGCCAGCTGGTACGCTGATACAGGTGGGTTCCCAGAACACTCATGTAGCAGGGGAAGCCTGTATTACAAGGGCCCTGCCCTCCAGAAGATAATTCCGGTGTTTTGGGGTCCCCCTCCTACAAAGTACGAGACACAAGTTAGATTAGTGAGTGACAGCTATTACTGTTGTTATTGTTGTTACACATCCTTACCACAGAGGGTGTGAGAGAGCTGGGTTTTTCCAGTGCGAAATTCTGTGAAATA
This sequence comes from Tonatia bakeri, assembly GCA_004024845.1. NCBI lineage: Eukaryota > Metazoa > Chordata > Mammalia > Chiroptera > Phyllostomidae > Tonatia > Tonatia bakeri. The sequence goes on along the minus strand of PVIA01006290.1, from coordinate 79,924 downwards.
CAGAAAACAAAACAAAACCAAACCAGTTAGTTTTGAGATATTTTTATAAAAAATAAAGTATGGCCCCAGAATATAATTTGCTTTTCCCGACATGTGTAATATGTGTCAAATCTTACACATAAAGTACCAACACATAATAAATGGATTCTGTATATATGAATACCAGTAGTAAAACTAACTTAAAAAATATTTTATTTATTTTTGAGAGAGGGGAAAGGAGGGAGAAAGAGAGGGAGAGAAACATCCATCTGTTGCCTCTTGCACGCCCCCACCTGGGGACCAGCCTGCAGCCCAGACTGGGAATCCAACCAGCAATCTTTCAGTCTGCAGGCCGGCGCTCAATGCACTGAGCCCCACCAGCCAGGGCTAAAAATAACTTTTAAAGGTATTTCCCCCACCACAGAGTTGTCTTAGATAAAATTTAAGTTAAACTAAGTTTTCCTTAAGAATAGTCATTTCAATGAGGGTTTAAGATCCTACCATAGGAAAGAGAGCCTGGGCTTCTCCCACTGAACTGAAACCCTCAAAGGGGGGCTGAAGTAGTCTCAGACTGGTGGCGTGCCCTCGCCGCCAAAAAAGCAAATTCTCTCTGGAGGGAAACTTACTCACTGACCAGTTTTGGCCTATGGAACTCCCACAGATTAAAACAAGAAATAATCTCACAAATATCAATGAATATACAAGATGATAACCAACTAAGACTGAGATAATGAAAACAGAAATAATGAAAACCAGATTTATTTCCCTAAGTCAACAGAAACATCAATGAAACAACAGATTCAATTTCCCAAGGGTGGCAAATACTGGGAGTGTCAGGCACAGCAATATAATATAGTTCTGCATGAATTGCTTTGAAGAAAATTAGAGAATATAAGCAAGGAAGAGAAAATTTACTCTCTGTGTCCATGCAACATGCCTTTCTTAGAAATAAGATCTGTTTCATTATTCAACTACCTATTGAAAGAATGCAAAAAAAATTATTTCTATAGGAGTCAGAGATAAAACAATGAAAAATTCCAATAAGACCCGACCCATCTATTAATGTTGGAATATATTTTAACTGTAGCCTAGAACAATCCTGTATTATGATCACTAATATGTCACCCTAAATTCCAAATTAGATACAATTCACTATTGGTTGTTTATTTAATTACAAATGTATGTGCGTGTGTATATATGTGTATATACATAATTTTTTCCCAATAACAAAATCTTAAGGTTCTGCCTACCTCCAAAAGCTTCTGTGATTGCCATGCTTTCAATTCCGCCTCCTAGCAACTTGCTGGAAATAGAAAGCAGGCATTAGTAACAGGAACAGAAATAGAGATATCAAGAAAGGAGAAAGTGTTAATATTACTTCTTTTTCTTTGTATCTATCTAACATGAACAGGGATTCTTGGCTGAAGAAAAGGTATTCTGCCTGCTTAGATCACAGGTTCTGCTGTGTACAGGCTGGTGGATCAGCGGAACAACTGTAAGCCCTGCGTTTCTTGCTTCTGGTTACCAATAGGAAATGAGCTATATAGGCCTTACATTTCAGTTCTGCTCTTTAGAACTGGAGTTTCAATAAATGGTCTTATTATTTACTGGGTTTTTCATACCATGCTGGAACCATGTTTCTAAAAATCAACTGAATATCCAATTTTTGAAAAATATACTGTGCCCTGGCTGGTGTAGCTCAGTGGATTGTGAACCAAAGGGTTGCTAGTTCGATTCCCAGTCAGGGCACATGCCTGGGTTGCAGGTCAGGTCCCCAGTGGGGGCTATGTGAGAGGCAAGCACACACTGATGTTTCTCTCCCTCTCTTTCTCCCTCCCTTCCCCTCTTTCTAAAAATAAATAAATAAAATCAATAAACTCTTAAAAAAATATACCATGCCCTGGCCAGGATGGCTCAGTTGGTTGGAGCACTGTTCTGTGGACCAAAAGGTCACAGGTTTGATTCCCAGTCAGGGCACATACTCAGGTTGTGGGTTTGATCCCTGGTTGGGGCACACAGAGGGAGGCAACCAATTAATGTTTCTTTCTTGCACCAATGTTTCTCTCTTTTCCCCTTCTTCTTTCTCTAAAAGGAATGAAAAAAAATGCCCTTGGGTGAGGGTAAAGATATATATACTGAGAAATATGAAAAATAAGTATTAGAAGAAAAAAATGATAAGTTAAACTACTTTTTAAAAATTGTTGGTAGAATAATTCAGGATGATTCAGAAACTATATTTTGGGTCTGAATTTCTTATAAAAAATTTAATCCTGTTTCTACAAGTAGTTTAGAATTTATTTGCTTCAGTTGCCTTTTGAAGAATAACTGCAGAGAAAAAGAAATATATTTCAAAGACTGTGCTTAGTGATTACAAACTATAACATGAGATGCACACTCAAATTCCTGGCTCCCGGTGGTGATGTGGAAAACCATCTTCCTCTTCTCACTATACTCAAAAGCTGTCAAGAATCCGGGTTCCTACAGAAAGACAAAAGGAAAGGTTAAAAGGGGTATAAGATGATGGTGTTAATTTCAAATGTTGCCAAACACTAGATATTTGGTTATCAGAATGATTATTTGATATAAGCTACGGTTCATTTGTCTTTGAAGGCAGCACAGGGTCATGGTTAGAACACAGGCTGTTGAGCCACCCTACTGAGGTTCAGTGGCCCCAAAAGCTCTGCGCAGAAGCTTTAATCGAAGCTACATGTGTTCCTGCCTGGAGCCTGTCAGCTGCATGGGCCTGTCAGCTGTGGGCCCAGCGACGAGTATGGGCTCGGCTCTGCTTTGGCTCTGCGGCCACAGGGAGCACACTCTGGGCCACATCTACCTCAGCGGCAAGCACACAGACCCAACCACGGCTGGCCTTTCCTAACCCAAAGCTCTCTTATCAACTGGCCCATACCGGGAGACAGTAACTTCTTTGGTGCTGAGTGCTTTGCAACAGCCATAGATATATTTCAGGAGACAAATAAAATAAGGAGGAGGAAACAACAAAAATAAAAAGGAGAAGGAACAGCAAAAAAAAAAAGAAATGTGAAAGGAGGCAAAACGAAAAGTTTTGGTAAAAACAACTGCCCCCATAGTGCTCCAGGTCTCTGAACCCCTGCCTCAATCTTTCAGAAATTAACTGATGCTGCGTTTTATCACTGGGGTGATAAAAAAGTTAACATGGAGAGAACAGCGCCGTGACCTGCGGGAACTCAGAGTTCCCACAATCGTTTCTAGTGTTCTTAGTGAGAAAGAGGCTCCTGGGCCCTTCTGAGCTAAAACAACGAAGAACAGATTTTGCTTACAATAAGTTTATTGGCTGCCTCTTTGATCTTGTCCACTTTCGCTTCCGAGAGCCCTTTGACGTTGCAGAGGGCTCTCCTTGTTGTCATTTGTATCCCTTTGATGGTACAGATTCCTACTGACTTCAGTTTCTTAATGTCAGCCACATTCTGTCAATAAAGGAACGGAACAGACTGATAAAATGCCAGCCTGAAAAGCTCCCATACTATGTCATGTCCCTCTCCTTCCACCAGGATGCCAATTTTAGACAAGCAACCAGGTGGGACCCACCCACCACGTAGCCAAATGTTCTGGAAATATCTGAGTAGAACATACCCAGCATACTGCCAAATGTTCTGGCTGTGCTCTGATCTCCCAAGAATGCAAGCGAGACCGCGGCAATGTAACAATTCAGAAGGAAAGTCTGTTGTAGAAAAGCTAGCTATTTATCCCACATTCACCCCCTCAGTTCAGCTCCTTTTTTCTATAGAACTTCGTTACCATTATGTTCTTTTAAAAATTCTTAAAGATTTTTTCCCTCTACACTTGCATAATGCAAATAACTACATCACAAAGGACCAGAATTTTCACTTACTTCTATTTCCTAAATCCGACCGAAAGAGACCAAATGTGAGGCTTCAAAAGATAACGTCAGAGTTTTACCATCAATTGATTGCCATTGGAATTACTTTAGTTTGCCTTCTGAAGTTTGGATTTCTGAAAGAATCATTTGCTCTAATCACCTGCCACAGAACTGAATTTTTGCTGATGAACACAGTAGGTGCAGATGGCTCTGAATGCCTCCAGCTGGACCAGTGGTTCTCAAAATGGGGCAGTTTCGTGTCTGGAGACACTCCCCAGTGTCCGGGCAGATCTTAGTTCCCACAGCCAGAGGCGTGCTGGCGCACAGTGAGTGGTCGGGAGCCAGTGATGCTGCTGAACACCCTACAATGCACAGGACAGCTCCCCGCAGCAAAGAACCGCCCAGTCCAACATGTTCCAGGGGTCAAGGCTGAGAAACCCGGAATCTGACAATTTCACACAGCATTGAAAAAATACTTACAATTCCATGTTTTTGTAACAGGTCAATGTCTTGAAACAAAGATTCCTAAAGGAAATGGAACAGGAAAAAATGGGATTTTGATTCTTCATATCCACTGTTTTGCATCTTTTTTAAAATTTTTTATTTATTTTTAGAGAGGGAAGGGAGGGAGAAAGAGAGAGAGATAGAAACATCAATGTGCAGTTGCTGGGGGCCGTGGCCTGCAACCCAGGCATGTGCCCTGACTGGGAATTGAACCTGCGATGCTTTAGTTCACAGCCCGCGCTCAATCCACTGAGCTACGCCAGCCAGGGCTGCATCTTTTAAAGATTTAACTCAATATTATGGTCTCTCCAAATTCCTCAAATTCGGCTCTTCCAGACAGGTAGAGGCAGGATCAACTATGCTTTCACAAACACATTGTTACATACGTAGCCCTGGCCGGGCAGCCCTGTTGTTTGGAACATCCTTCCATACACCAAAAGGTTGTGGGTTCAACCCCCGGTCAGGGCAAGTAACCTAGGTTTGGGTCCTGTCCCCAGTCAGGGTGCACACAGGAGGCAACCAATCAATGTTTCTCTCTCTTTTCCCCTTGCCCTATCCCTAAAATCAATAAAAAAAACTCGTATCCTCGGGTGAGGATTAAAAAAACAAACAAACTTTCTTTAACTACGTACGTAGTAGAGCTAACACCAGAAGGGCTGGAAGTCCAGTATTTTTGTTGTGGCCTCTCCAAATTTTAAGAGCTTAACGGAAAGGAGTGGAACAACATTTAACCTATTTTTAATGTTTTCTCAGACGTCTTCCCTACCAGGCCTTGCACCCCTCCCTCTGCTGTTTGGTCCCAGTATGCAGAGGAACCAATATGGCCATACCGGCTGTTATTTGGATAATTTCATGCCATCTTCATAACATAATTTTAGGACTCACTGAATGGAAAATGTCGGGGCTTTTTAGAAAGTATAATAAGATGTCTAGAAGTGAGTCACTGAGTGAAATTATAAACAGTGCGAAAGCACCCGAGAGCCCTGCCCAGGCCACTGGGATAGGAGCTTCCCTCCTGGTGAGGGCCTCGCCCGGAGAATGATGGCTGACTCTGCCATCCGCAGGAACAAACGACGCCCTGGACGCCCGACTGCAGTGGTCTGTGACAGTAATAGTGACAGCGGCACTGACAACGACAGCGACATCAGGGACAGCAAATAAAAACGGGCCAGCCATTCAGGAGCAGCGGTGGCCTAGCGTGAGATGTTAATATTTATCCGTGGTATGAATAAAACGAGCATATAGGTTTGGTGAACTTTTATTTCATGGCAGTTCCTAAGTAGCTAATGTTTGCACCCCTCGCTCAACAAGTTGTTACATATTTGGAATATTGCCTCTCTCTAGAACCATATTTTATTTCTAATCAGTTTCTAAAAATAGTAGCTAACAGAGAAGGGGTTTCATTTTTGTGGCTGACTGAGTGTCTACAATGCATCTTTCAATGTTCTTGTCATACCTCTTCATCTTGGAATCCCGATTCCTCCAGCACAACTTGATCCTCCTTCATTGTGAAAGGTGAGCAGGAGAAAAATAAACAATCCTGGAGAAATAAGAAATATTTTTTTAAGTAGTCATTGATTCTATTGTACAAAATCCTTTGTCTTTGGTTTCATTTCAAAGTCCCCAAGGACCAGAAGGACAACCAGAGAAACATATTTTATTTTGTATGATGCACATCCATGTCCCCACACTAATTCCCATGTATAACGCACACCTTGTTTTTCCCTCAAAAATTTCGCATTATATGTGGCAACTGCGGTAGTTTGGAACGGCGTGGCTGGCTCACTTCTTTCCGCTGAGCACGTGGTGTTAGCTCTTCTGTGAGTTTATGTATGTAGGGCTGTGGGACTTGGTGTCTTCTCTCTCCCCAAAACTGGTCATTTTTTATATCTTTGGACCTCCTACATACAGCACAGCAAATTATGACGGTCTGATCAAACCTTTTTCATGATCTTGGGATATTATTTGGGAGTGCATATTGCTATTTAACTCTCTGTGGTCATGTCAACAACACTCGAAGAACTTTGACCTTCTGTCGTTCTTCCTGTATCCTCCGGGGCTCCTAGAACTTAGTCTACCCTCAATAAATAGGTCTTATTTTTCTAGAAATATGAATGCCTTTCTGCTTGCTCATTATGAATGGCCTCTCTGATAGCCTATATCTTTTTGCTTCATAGAACATTCGGTGTATTTTGTTTTTATCGGTTGCATGGTTTTGTTTAAGATTTAAAATCAGCACCCTGGCTGGTGTGGCTCAGTGGACTGAGCACCAGCCTGTGAACCCAAGGGCCACTGGTTCGATCCCCAGTTGGGGCACATGCCTGGGTGGTGGCTGGGTCCCCAGTGGAGGCCGCCCGAGAGGCAACCACACATTGATGTTTCTCTCCCTCTCTCTCTCCCTCCCTTCCCCTCTCTCTAAAGAGAAAATAAATAAAATCTTAAAAAAAAATTAGGGAGGTTACCCAAGGAAACATTAAGAGCAATGAACAGTATCCAGCAGTGTCTGAGTGAACACTGCAGGTTGGTTTATGGTCTCAGGACTCCTCGAGCCCCAGCCGTATCCGTCAGGGAAAACTGCGGTCGGCAGTTCGTTTCCTCGGTCGGTCCCATCCCCGCGCTTACGATGGGGCCCTGCTAACGGGGAGCCAACTGCGAAGACGCAGGCGTGGCTGCCACCACCGGCACCACTCCAGGGCTAAGTAGCCGCGGTAAGCAGGGACCCCGTGCACACGGAACCTTCCAGAACACGGTGTTACGCAGACACAGGGTCCGGCAGAAGCAGCGCCTGCTGGAGTGTGGTTGGTCCGGTAGTGACACGGGCATAATGATTTACAGTCTTAAGGTGAACATTCCACCTAAAATGCCATACAGTGTGCTTGCATGTGATATTTTTGTTACAGATCACGTGCTTATGATTTTGTAATGAAAATTTTACAATAAAAAAAAGGGTGTTATGCCCTGGCTGGTGTAGCTCAGTGGACTGAGCGCGGACTGCGAACCAGGCATCGCAGGTTCGATTCCCAGTCAGGGCACATGCCTGGGTTGCAGGCCATGTCCCCCAGCAACCGCACATTGATGTTTCTCTCTCTCTCCCTTCCTTCTCTAAAAATAAATAACAAAAAAATATATTTTAAAAAAAAGGGTGTTATTTGTGTGGGACCCTGTCTGTGACTACTGGAAATTCCACACTGACTGTCCTCACGGCCGGGGGAAAAAAACACCCCCTTCTTCTCCCCGCGAAAAACGGCCAGACTGTGCGGCCGCCTCCGTCTGGGACGCCCCGCCGAGCCCCGAGTGGGGAGCGCGGAGCGGCCCCGAGTGGGACGCCGTCCCGACACCGATTCCCTCAGGAGGCGGCCTCTCCAGGCCGAGGTCCGGCCCGACTGACCCTCACTCGGGCCGCTGGCAGCCCTCGGGGTCCCGGGCACCGCCCCCGGGGCCGGCGGGCGCGCGACGCCCCCGCGGGGGGCCAGCCGCCGCCGCCCGCGTCCCTGGGGACGGCCCGGCGCTCCCCTCAGGCCCTCCGCGCGCCTCCCTTTCTGCGGCAAACCCCGCCCGCGCCCAGCCTCCCGGGGTTTTCACGTGAATCCCTTCTGCTCCCCCGCTCCCGCCCACCCACCCGGGCTTCCCAGTCCTCAGGGACTCGGACTCGGAACCCGACCTCCGAGACCGGCGCCTCGCGCGTCCGGGAGCGGGAGGTTGGATTCCAGCTCGCGGCAGTTCGGGCGCGCGCAGGGCGGAGCTGGTCCGGGACCCGGGGGGCGTGGCGTGGTGGGCGGGGCGGAGACGGGGCGGGGCGCGGGGCGCGGGGGCGGGGCGAGAGTGGGCGGGACCCTAGGCGGAACCGAGGGCGGGGAGACGCGACGGTGGTCCGTGAGGAGTGGCGTTGTTACCCGTAGGGTGCACGCACTGAAGTGAGCGCCGGGGTGAGGTCGGGCAGCTGTGACAAAGAAGGCCCGGAAGGGGTCGTTCCGCGATCGCGAGACCGCCGGCAAGGGACGCGAGGTGGAAGGCCTCAAGGCGGAGGTCGGGTGCTGCGGCGGGTGGCTGAGTGGCGATAGGACTCTCCGAGGGGCCAGGAGGGCGAATATGGGGCTCTTCCTTTGCCCCTGCTCCAGGCTCTCCGTTCCACTCCCAGTTTTGCACGCCTGGCCTCGCTGCCGCCCCTGCGTTCCCGATTTCTTTCTCCTCTGTGACTCTCTTACCACTCGCCACTCTGCTCTGCGAGGGAGGCATCCGGGGCCCATTCAGGATGGGGAGTAATTTTTCCTTCGTCTTAACTTGAAATTTTAAATAGACAACAGAAGCCAAACATATTTTGGTCCAGCTTTTCAACAGAAATGTTAGGCTCGCTTTCATGTCAGCAGAGCTGCCGCCGCTGGCAGCGCCTTCCTTTTCCCCTTAAATGGAGACTGTCGAGAGTCGTGAAACATTTGAAAAGAGCATCTGTTGAGGTGGAGGCTGTGATGTATTTTGGATGAAAATCTGTGCTAACGGTTTTTTAAGTTCAAGACCTAGTACAGGGCGACCCTTTTCCTTCAGTGTCTGAATCATTTTGCTGGAATAAATAGCCAAAAAATTCCCACAATAGCAGTTGACATTTTGTAGGGCATTCCCCGCCCCCAGGTGGATTGTTCGAAGAGCCAATAAATGCCACAGCTCTTCCAAATCTGTTATTTTCCAGAAACACAGCCTGTCCTTGGTGTTAAATGGAAATTAATGCCCATTTTTGGGATGGGCTGGGTAAGGATAATAGGCTTTCCCTTTGCAGGCTTCCCTAAAATACAGCGATTTTCGAGCAGTTTGTTAGACGGAGACATCAGCTGTACAGAAGAGCTGCAAAGGGCACAACGAGACGCTTTAGGGAAATAAAACATATGTGGTTTGATGTAGTGACAGCTGGGGAGAGAAATGTTCATAATATTTGCAGGTTTGTGCAGTACACTTAAAGAAGCTGAAATGAGCTTGGTAATAACAGATTCGTGAAGTGAGGATGGAAATCTTGTCTGAATAGGGTATCGGTGGTTATATACAACTTTTAAAAAACCCAGAAACCCTGGGGTAATTAAAAAGTGTACTTGAAGACGTTCCCATTCAAATCAGAATAAAAAAGACGACGTCTTTCGTATCACAAAATTCTGAGTATGATGAAAGTGACCTTGAAACCAGCAGGGAAATGATGAAGACGGTGAATGGTTCTGGAACAACTAGGGGCCCGTCTGGAAGAAAAGCAAAATTGGAACCATACTTCACACCTTAAACCAAAATAAATGCCGGATGGATGAGGAAATTAAATCTGAGCAATAAAATAATAAAAGTGCTAGGAAAAAGTATGAGACACATTTCTATTATTTCAGAAAAAGGAAAATCTGTTTAAGGATGACACGAAACTCGGAAGCCATAAAAGACTTATAAAAAGGACTACGTTAAAAAAAATCCTGCTTGGCAAAATCCTGCTTTTCCATCCTAGATCTAGAGCATGGCAGGCCAGAACTTTTTGCCCATTAGTCACCAGTTAGTAATTGTGTCAGTTTTCACAACTTCTCAAATCCTTCAGTGAGTCCACAAGTTCTCTGTAGAATTAAAAATGTTGTGTGATTTTTATAATATTCTAGGAATTTTTTAAAAGGCAGTGGGATTACAGTTAAAACCTGAATTTTCAACCATTACACTTTATTGCCCCTCTGCGGACAACCACCTTATATCAAATGTTTGTGTATGATTTCGCTACATATATTTGAGCTTCCTCAAACTGGTGCCTATAGATACATGTTCTTGAGTTTCTGAAGCTCAGATTTGAGAAATGCTTTAACAGAACTAAAGAATGAAGGGTCATCACTAAAGAATTTCAGAGGGTACATCTCCCCTTAAACATATTTAACTCATTCAAAAGACTGATTTTTGTCAGACACTGTGTCAGGTGTTGGGTGCAAGGGATTCGACAAAAGATGCAAACCCTAGTGGGGGCTCCAGGTGAGTATATAGGCAAATACAGTAATATACATATGTACATATACACATACACACATGTATACACACATGCATACACACAAACATACAGAGTCCGGCAGAAGTAACGCCATTGTGGTTGGTGGGTTATGTGTCACGTACAAGATGGAAAGCAATCTGAACATCTCACCTAACGTCATATGGTGTGTTTCAGTGGGATAGTCATGTTATGGAATTACATGCTTATGATTTTGTAATAAAAGATTTGGAATAGACTGCCAGTTCATAAAAAAGGGATGTTATTTGTGCTGGACCCTGTATATATGTTATTTGGGACTTTCTCATTTAGATTTATTTACGAGTTTGAAAAACTCCCAAATTTGGCATATAGCTGCCCAGAGAGGCCTGCCCCTGATAGTTTACTTAATCGCCATTTATTAAATGCATGGTCCCACCTCTCTGCTGGACACAGAGACAGAGACAGGTCCTGTCTCTGTCCCTCAAGAAGCCCTCAAGAAGCCAGGCCCTCAAGAAGCCAGCCATGAGTGTAGCAGGGAAGATAAATACAGAAACAGATCCAAACAGAGCAAGAGAAGAGCAGATTTTATACACATGCAGTTGGGGACCGAGCAGACCTCCCCCTGGGGATCCTCACAGAGGTGGTAAGCCTTAATTTGGGGCTGGGGTAAGTGAGGCTACGCCAGCAGAGCGCTGGGAAAGAAAGCGGGACCACGGAGGCTTGTTAGGGAGCTGCAAGGGGTTCTGCCACAGTGAAAGGTGCTGGGGAGACATGAGCTCTCAAAAGCCCAAGGTAACATCTGGTGGCAGGTCACATTTATAGCATGTACTGTGTGCCACGGATTAACACATCCATCCCACACAAAGACACCCTGAGTCAGGCGCTGTGTCATCTCTATTTACGGATGATGGAACAGAGGCACCACGGGTTAAATAACTTGCTGAGGCTCACAGTCTGGCTCATGTATAGGTTCCTAACCAATATGCCAAGCCAGTACATGACAGACTCTCTATATTCGTATGTGATTTTATTTTACATTTATAGAAGTATGGCATAAGCACATACAGGAGAAGCAGTTAAGCCTACTGGAGGACAATTCAGCCTTACTAGCTGTGTGGTCTTGGGGAAGTTACTTAACCTCTCTGTGACTGTTTCCTCATCAGAAGACCAAAACTGGTATTAGTACTGAGTGGCTGAGAATCCAGTGGGTTAATACACTGGAGTGTTCGGGCTGCTGCGTGAAGAATGGACCGGAGCGGGTACGGGAGGGCAAGAACACCCGGGAGAACGCCGTGGAAGTCCCAGCCACAGGGAGCGGTGGCTTCGACCACGCAAGGCCCCAGTTTGAAGTGGGGAACGCTGGAACTCACTCACAGGATGACAGAACAGGACAAAACAATGTGTAAAAATATGCTTGAAAGTGTCTAGTCCAGAGTGTATGTCTTTAATTTTTATTATGGATCATTTCAAATACATTCAAAAGTAAAACAGTGTAATCTTCCCAACAGCCAGCTTCACCACTTTTCAACACATAGCTAATCTTGTTTCACTTATACTCCATCCACTTCCTCCCTCATATTATTTTGAAGCAAATTCCACACATCATACAATTTCATGTAAATATTTCAGTGCATATCTCTAAAAGGACTCTTTTTAAAAACATAACCATAGTACCATTGTCACACCTAAATATTAATAAAAATTCTAATATCAAACATCCAGAAAGCACTCAAACATCTAATTATCTCATAAATGTCATATCTTTAAGTTTGTTTCAACTGGGACTCCAAAAATATCTACACAGTGCAATTTATCGATGGCTTTTAAGTCCCTTTTAATATTCAGATTTTCCTCTTTCTTTTCCTTCGCAATGTATTTGTTGAAAAATATTGAGTCTGCTAAGTGGAAGAAGTCAAAGACTACACTGCATGAGTCCGCTTACGTGTAGAATCTAAAAGCAAAAATACATGAACAAACAAAACCAAAACTCATACAGAGAACATTTTGATGGTTGCCAGATGGGAGGGCGTTTGTGGGTATGGGTTTAAAAGGTCCAGGGATTGCCCTGACCAGCGTGGCTCAGCTGCTTGAGTGTCATCCCGCAAAGCAAAAGGTCGCTGGTTTGATGCCCTGTCAGGGCGCGTGCCTGGGTTGCAAGAGGCAACCGATGTTAGTGGCTGTTGAACAACCTAGATCCATTCATTCAACGGGTGTCACAAATGGTGATGGTTTAATTCCATCATGCCTTGATTTATTAGGCTGAATATTCTGAAGAGAGACTTCCCCTCATCTACTGTTCGGTTGTCTAGTGGTACAGTTCACATGGGAATGACTTGATAAATACTGATTCACTTCCTTTATTTACCAGTCCTCAGAATAATGAATTGGTTCCTTAGTATCCTTCAAAGGTGGCCCATTAATTTTCTGTTTTTCAGATATTTAAAATTTATTTTTAGAGAGAGGGGAAGGGAGGGAGAGAGGGAGAGAAACATCAGTGTGTAGTTGCTTCTTATGCACCCCCTACTGGGGACCTGGCCCACAACCCAGGCACGTGCCCTGACTGGGAATCAAACTGAGGACCCTTTGGTTCACAGACCAGCAGTCAATCCACTGAGCCACACCAGCCAGGGCCCCATTAATTATCTTAAATAATATGAATGTATGGGTGAAAACATGTTTGACGTGCTTCTACCCATGGCAATTACTGTTACAATGAATGTTTAATTGTGCCGTCTTTAGCCACTGGGCTCCTTTCTAAGCTGGCTCCCAAGTCTTTCTGACAAGACTCTCATCTTTGGCAGCTTCTTTGCTGTCCAGTAGGACCAGGTGTCCCACGTTCACCTTATGATCGGCTTCCCTTGACCTGGAGCCAGACACCTCTTCGAGGACCCCTGGACCCTTTCAGTGCAAGTGGTATTTCAGGACCACATTCTGGGTTGTTGCTACCTGGTTCGTCTTTAAAAAATGGCTTTATTGAGGTATAAATGACATAAAAGAAACTGCACATATTTAAAGGGTATAGCCCTGCCCTGACTGGTGTGGCTCAGTGGATTGTGCGTCGGCCTGCGAACTGAAAGGCCGCTGGTTCAATTTCTGGTCAGGGCACATGCCTGGGCTTCAGGCCAGGTCCCCAGTACAGGGCATGAGAGAGGCAGCTGACTGACGTATCTCACACATCTATGTTTCTCTCCCTCCCTTAGTCTCTCAAACTAAGCAAAATTAGAAAGTTACATGAAGTGGGTATAGCTCTGACTGCTGTGGCTCAGCTGGTTGGGCACTGTCCTGCAAACTGAAAGGTCATCGGTTCGATTCCCAGTCAGGCCCCATGCCTGGGCTGCAGGTCCCCAGTCGAGGCTCATTCTAGAGGCACTGGTTGATGTTTCTCGCACACATCAATGTTTTCCTGTCTTTCTCCGCACTGTCCCCTCTCTCTGAAAATAAATTTAAAAAATCTTTTAAAAAATGTGGGTGTACAGTGTGTCTTTATCTGTGAACCCTTCAACACAATTAAGATAGTGAACCTATCCATCACCGCAAAAGTTTCTTCAGGGTTCTTTGTAATTCCCTCCATTCTCCCCTTCCCTCCCCAACCACCCCCGCCACCCTTCCTTAGGCAGCTGTCTGTTTTTAAAGACAAAATATACCCTCAATTCGTAATCAGTTAAAACTCAGGACTACAGGACTTTAACTTCATCTCTCCCAATGTAACGTCTGAACTGCCTCTCCCCCATGCTCGGAGCACTTGTTCACAGCAGCCCCGGGAATGCCCGAATCGGAGTGTCACACAATTACCCGTTTGCCTTATCACGCATTACAGTACATGCTTTTTAAATGTTAGTTCCCTTTGATGTTCTATCCCATCCCCTTATAAAGGGTTCAAATTCTTCCCCATAATTTATAAAGAGGGAAGATAGGTCTTTCATCTTGACCTTCCTGAGAGGCCCGTGGTTAGGAGTCCTCAGGAATTTCTGGAAGTGGTCCATGCAAGGATGATCTTGAACCCAAGCACTATGTGAAGGGTCGTCTTGAAAGACGATGGCAATGTGATTTACCTTGGATGTTGAAAACCAGGAGGCCTTCCTCCTGAGCGGGGGCTAGTGGCAGGGACAGGTGAGCAGGTGAGTACACCTGCTGTGGGAACTGCTCACGACGGGAATGCATGAAAGGCTGTGGGAGCAGGAGGGGCACATATGTCAACCTTGCTGGTGGTGTTTCCAGGAAGGCTTCCCGGAGGAGGAGCAGGAATCAGCAATGCTGGGAGTTAAGAGGGAAAAGGGAGAAGGGGTGTCCAGGTGCTGAAGCAGGAGTAGGCAAAAGGCCCATGAGTAGGAGAGCGAGCGTGGCTCCTCCGGAGCAGACCGCAAAGAGCTGACTGCAGGCAGTCCCCCTCCGGGAGCATGCCCGCACCTTTCCCTCTCTCCTCTTCTCCCCGAAAGGCAGCGTCTCCTGAGCGCCGAGGGTCCCCGTGAGACTTGCAACCAGGAGAGCCACGGGCAGCAGCAGCTCGCCCTGGGCCAACCCCCTGAGCCCGTCTCCAAGGCCCCCTTTTCCGTGACTCTCCGTGAGCCGAGCAGCCCTGCCTGGCCTCTCCTGTTGCTTCCTCTGTCCTAAGCCCTTCCTGGTTTAAATCTCCCCAGCTTCAGTACATGTACTCTCAGAAAGAAAAAAAAGAGTTGACTGTGGCTTAGGTAACAAAGGGGAGAGGCAGACAGCTCTGGTTACCTACGCTGTAGGGCACCTCACGCACGGCTCAGCACGCCCTGCTTACAGGAGAAGAGCACACTCTTTAACAGCAATGATGACAACAACAAAAATAATAGCTGGTAGTAATCACCAGGGAAATATGCTGAGCCAGGAACCTGACATAAACTCTATCACTTAATCCCACGGTAACACTCCCCTGGTGGGCAGGCATCCTTTTCTGCCTCCGAGAACACAAGTTCAGAAAGGCCAAGGCACAGCGCTTCTGGGCCTGAAGTCCCACATCCGCTATGAAGCAGGGCAGGGACTCAAAGGCCCGAATTTTCCTGGGGCCAAAGCTTGGGCTCCTTCCCTACTGCCCTTCCTGCACCTCGTTACCTGGGCGGTATCCCCAGGGGTGGTCACCAAGAGTGACACTCGGGGTCAGGTGAAGAGCCGTACCCCTGGGAGACACCGCAGGTCCCCAGAATGCACGCACTTCCTTCTTGGTTCAGGCACACGGCCACTGGCTTGGTTTCCTCCCCTTTCGGCTGTGCCAAGCAGGCTGTTCTCGCCCAGAACAGGTCACTCCTTGTGCCACGAGGCCAGAGTGACACTGGCTGAGTCCCTCAGCCCAGCTGCACAACCTTCTGCACACTGGCCCCTGTACCTCTGAGCCTCAGTGAAGTCTCTCTCCACTGGGTTTTCTTGGATTCCACACAGATCTCTAGCAAAGTATTAATGCATTCTTGGTTTACACATCCTACCCCCTCTTCTAGACTGTGAGCCCTGTAAGGTCAGGGACTGCGTCTCTATTCATCCCCGTAACCACAGGAACTGGTGCAGGCAGGACACACAACAGACATGGAATGAATGTTGCTCAAGCTCTCCAAGGCCGGGTGGGAGAAGCGGAGGTAACAGCGCCATCTTGGGGGAATTACGGGAGATGACATCTAAAAAGGACGTCACCCTGGTGGTACGGCTAGGCTGGCTGGAGTACCTTCTTGTGCACTGAAAGGTCGCAAGTTCTATCCTCAGTCTGGGTCCGCACTGGAGGCAACCAATTGATGTTTCTCCCTCACATCGACATCTTTGTCTCCCCGGCTTCTTGCTCTCTAGAAGCAATGAAAAAAGGTCCTTGGATGAGGATTTTTAAAAATTGAATAAAAAGGGCTTAAGAGAGCACTCGGTACATAGTAAGTGCTCAGTAAATTATGTCTCCTATGATTATTATGTTGCACAATATTATACATCCCATGGTGTTATTAATAAACACGTGAATGAAAGAGTTACTAAGTAACTGCATGACTGAATGAGGTGAATTAACTTCAGTCTGCATCCCGACTTTGGCCCATGGTAGGAGTGCACTGTAGTATTCTTTGCCCCATAGCCTGGGAGGGACTAGCTGGGCTGCAGTATTATCTTCTTGTTTGCCCAGTTGTTCCTGTTTTAGATTAAGCCCAACAACAAGCGCAGGCTTCATCCCGAAAGTTCTCCCAATTCTCGGACAAGGATTCCTCCAGGAGAGCTGCAAGGTGAGGGGCTAAGCAAAAATACTTCATTTTTCTGCATGAGTTTCAGCTTTTACTGACCTCTCTATGGATGAATCATAAAGAAACAAACAGAAACAGATTTAAAAGCCAGTGTGATCTCGAGAGGGAAGAAAGGAATCCCCGAGATTATATGAAGAGCCTAGAAATCAACCACCCGGAGTGAGGCGGGTCAGAAGGCGGAACTGTAGACTACGGGAAGTGTCTGAGTGTACCGGAGGAGATTCACAGAACCAAGGGAGAGTCTGGAGCTAAATTATAGTAAGTACATAAGAAAAAAGTGAGAACACAGGATGATTTAAAAAGAGAGAGACTTAGTTCCAGGGATATCAAACAGTTTTACAAAAAAAGAAAAGAAAAAGAACCACAGTGCGCTCCACGGCGCATAGAGACGGCACTGACGGCGGAAGAACACCGAGTACGGTTCGATCACAATCACGCAGAAACCCATCGGGAGCCCGGGGCCTGGGAAGTGTGTGCATGTGAGAGAGCGCCTAGCCCTCACGCTTCCTGGCGAGACCTCGCAGATCAAGTGTAACAATGAAAGATCAAGGAGCAGCTCTTGATCGTGGCCACTGCTCGGGACCTGCACTCGGACCGGACGGCGGACTGCCCTGTCACGTGCCCCTGCCGACCTGGTGGAGCACGTGTGCTCTCGCCAGCCTGAGAGCATGGCCCCTCGTGGCCCAGAGGCTGCATGGCCGACGGCAGCACTGGCTCCGTACGCAACCTCCAGGGAGGGGCCAGAAGCGGGACAGCAGCTGAAAATAAGCTAAGCTGCCTGGGGGACTGCTGAGAAGCTGCTTTGGACTCCAAAGGACAGCGCTTTGCGGTGGAACGGGCATTCTGGGTGCTGCCTTTTGTGGGGGAGATGAGCTTCGAGATGGGGAGCCCCCCATTGTCCAGGTCATTCTGCACTGGAATAAAAACCTTCTTCCTTTAAACAAAAATCAAGGAGCAGAGCAGCATGACAGTTTGACATAAAAAGGAAAACACACACTAAAACAATCAGTTAAAGTGGAAAGTGTTGTTTCCGGGGAATGGGACGGGGGTCCAGGGGAGTGCCGTCTTTTGTAACAAGCTTTGTAGAACTACTAATTGGTTAATTTCATAAACATTTATTTATTTGCATCAGGCAGTAGTCTAAGTGTTTTACAAATATTAACCAATTTAGTTCTTACAACAACTTTATGCTATACATACTATTATCATCACCATTTTACAGATTTGCTGAATCCCTACTATGTGCCAGCCACAGGAGCAGGTGCAGGATGTTCAATGCCAAGGAGACAAAGTCCCCGAACTTGGAAGGCTTACAGGAGAGAGAGGAATACAGGCATCTGCGGACCTATTCGGCGGAGCGTGTGCGATAAAGCACCGATTACAGAACAGGCAGTGATGGCCGAGCTGGGCTTTCGGGGTTGAGTAAGAGCCAGCCAGGTGAACACATGTCTACGGCACGGTCAGGGGAGAGGAAAGAGCAACGGGGTCTTGTTAACATGGGCTGAATCGACTGGTCTCCCCTGCCACTGTAAAGTGGACGTTAAAAAGAACAGTATGCATGAGCTACTCCTAACCTGGAAGATTCCACAGCCCCCCAAAAAGCTGATGAGACCTTCTTCATGTTCAGCTTACCTCTTAAGCCTTATCTTAAGAACAGTTAGGCTGCAGCTCGGGGCCCAGGGTCTAACTGCTCACCACACGCGAGAGCCCGGAGAGCAGTCGTTGCTGAACCTCTCCGTGCACCAGCTGCCTTCGCTGTAAAACAAGGATGAGACACCCCATTACCTCCCAGGAACGCCACGACCGGCGAACAGTGCGTGGGTCACGCTTGGAACGGAGCGAGGACCGGGCCGGCACGAGTGCCGAACAAACTCCAGCCGTGGGGCAGGCCCTGCTGTGCACCACTGCACAAGGTGCCAAACACCGATGAATAAGTAAAAGTTACAGTTAAGGAAAATATTAGTTGTGGTTTCTTAACAAATTATGGGATGCTTCAAGATATCAAACTTTGCCGATGTACCAAATATTCGTATTTTGTACTACTCAGTAATCCTCTACTGGGTACCAGAATTTAAAACCGTAACATTTTTTCGGGCTTTCACTGTGACCTCTGGCTGTCTTGTCCCTGGCAGATGGAAGAACGAGGGCCGCGAGCTCAGGAACATGCCCCGCGTGTGTCAGCATGGGCTCCTTCACCCTTCAGGCCATCTGTGCTTGAAGCCCGCCCCTTCCTCTGCCCTAGAGCAGTCGCCTGGTGAAACGACTGCTGGGCTGCTTTCTCCAGAATGGGCCTGCTCTAAATCTTCCAGTCCAGAATGTTCCAGTGTTGTTTCTTACACTGCTTTGGGCCCAGGAAGCTTTCATGTTAACAAAACTCTGAGAGCTTAGAGGAGAAGCATTTAACCTTGATCTTCAGTGTGTGTATCAGGGAAAGCTTCCTGGAGGAAGAGACATCCTCTGCCCCGACTCTGAAGAAGCAGCAGCAGCAGGCTGCGGAAGGAGGGCCAAGGCCGAAGGGGTAATAGCATTTCTGCAGAGGAAGATGCTTCTGCCAAGCAAGGCCTGGAGGCAGGAGGAGCCTGGCCTCTTTCGGCAGCTGCAGGGGCTCAGTGTGGTTGGAGAGGAGGGAGTGGAGAGAGAGGAGGGAGGAGGGGTCAGCAGGGGCCACTTCATAAACGCCTTGTTCCTGTCTAAGAGTTTAGATTTTATCCCAAGGATCCTTGCAGGGATGAGGAGAAACTGCAGGTTTTGAGCAAAAGAGCAGCATGGTGAGACGCGGAGTTTTAAGGAGACCCACGGGGAGGAGTCTGTGCCTAGACCCGAGGGAGCCTCAGGTGCCTCCTTGGAAAAACAGGAACAATACCGTCCCCCCAGAGGAGGGTGCTGGGACTTGAACGGGATGACCGACGGGCTGTGCCCAGCACAGGGGAAGACCGCTCCTCAATTCCTCTCCCAGTGTTAGCGCCAGGAAGAGCAAGTCTGCTCTGAACGTCTGGGGTCGCCAGCCCTTGGTGACTTCTGAGAGGTGTCCAGGAGGACGTTTGTGGACCCAGGCTGTGCCCTGTCTGAAGGTGAAAGGAATGCTGGGAGCTTGGAGGTGCCTTCCTGTGGGTGAGAACTGGTGTGTTTTCTCAAGCTTGGCCATTTCAGTTCCCGGCGGTGAGCGAGCAGGACGTGGACACGGCCGTAATGGGTAAGGGGGCCCGGAGAACCCCACAGTCCCTCTGGGCTGGGCTGGCCAGTGCTCTCGGGCATGCTTGAAGGCTTCCTGGACTAAGGAACGTAAGGAGTTTTAGAAAAAAAAAGACTATTAATTATTGGCAGTTTCTATGCCAGGCTCTTTCTGTGGGTTGGCTCTGTCATACACAACAACCATCCATGTTTCACGGCCAGGGAAACAGGCACGAGAACTTCGGGAACTTGACCTGAAGTCATAGAGCGGGCAGAGCCGAGATCGAAAACCCCAGAGCCCTTTACAGTTAAAGCTCCTCCTCGTGCTCCCTCTTCCCACAGGGGAAACTAGACAGCGACTCCTTTGCCTGACGAATTCGGGCCTGGGTCCCGTCCAGAGCAGTCAGCCCTGCTGCCACGGGGGTCCGCCACGGGGCCGCGACAAAGGAGGAGGTGCTGGAGTTTGTTTACATGTGATTGTCTTACCCTTTTTCATCTCTATTTTCTGTGTGTTTCATATTATACGTACTATACAAGCATAGAAATATATACATATATATGTAATTTCTAAAGAATTAACGTATGATTAGGGGCTGGATGCTCCTAAATGTTTCTTTACTGAGAGAGACGAGATCAAGAAAGCTTGGTGACCACCGACCAAGAGGTCTGGTCAGGGTTCCACGTACAGGTACCTGTTCACGGGAGACTTCGCAAACCCCCCAAATACATTCACACTCCCTTTGTGAAGACCTCCACCTGCCGTCAGGACTTTCAAAATCCAAGTATGACCCCACGGCTCCCCTGTGGAGTACCCTTCAGCGGCTCCCTCGACTTAGACAATGAAGTGCTGCTGCGTGCACGCCCCTTCGTGACCTGCCCAGGGGCCCTCTCCGGGCTCGCCTCTCCCGAGAGCCCCTCACACGCTTGCGTGACCTCCTGCCTCTGAGCCTTGGCCTCCACTGCCCCACCCACTGAGAGGGCCGGGCTCTTCTCTCACCCCCTGCCTTCTGCCTGGCACACACCTGACTTGGGTCAGGACACGCCACTTCAGGAAGGCCAGTGTGGCCCAGCTGGCTGGAGTGTCATCCCACACACCAAAAGGCTGCAGGTTCAATTCCTGGTTAGGGCACATACCTAGGTTGCTGGTTTGATCCCGTTAGGGCACACACGGGAGGAAACCAATCGGTGTTTTTCTCTCTCTCCCTCACCTTCCTCTCTGTCTCGAAAAACCAATGAACATATTTCTAAGAAAGCGTTTCCGCATGGCTCCAGGCTGCTGCACTCTTTGTACCCCGTGTCAAACATGACCTCTGGAACTTATGGCGTTTATTTGTTGACACACCTGCCTTCTCTCTGCCAGACCGTAAACCCTCTGAAAACAGGAACTGTGTCTTTGCTACTGCTACTTAAACAGTGTCTACAGTAAGGAACTTCTGAAACCTCTCCAAACCTGGGCTTGCTGCTATAGAAAACGCACTAGATAATCTCTACCTCACTTGGCTGTTATAAAGATTAGAATAAGCCGGCTGGTGTAGCTCAGTGGATTGAGCACAGGCCTGCAAACCAAAGGGTCGCCAGTTCGATTCCCAGTCAGAGCCCATGCCTGGGATGCGGGCCAGGTCCCCAGTAGTGGGTGCATGAGAGGCAACCACACATTGATATTTCTTTCCCTCTCTTTCTCCTTCTCTTCTCTCTAGAAATAAATAAATAAAATCTTTAAAATAATAATAAATAAAGGTTACAATGAGGTCATGTTCCTAAAGTGTTTAGCTTAATGGTTGGCACAGAGTAACCAGTTAATAAATGATAACCATTGTTGTTATAATATAATTTAATATTCTTAGTGATAACATTTTAAATAAAATAATAGGTAAAATAGTAAATGCATAAATAAATGTTGTCACCCATGCAAAAACCTCCCTACTCCTGTTTTTTCACTCAGCCTAGGAAAAATTATTAATATAGTGAGCTCTCTCCTCTACCCTGGGAATCGTTATTTTTGTTTTTCAGTCTTTGGCTGCAATTTTCTTTCTCTCCTGTTGTTGTTCTGCCTACCTGGAGTCAGAAACATCACACGTGCTGCTGGAGCTTTCTATTTCCAGGGCAGAGAGGTAATCAGGGCTTGGCAGTGGGATGGGAGGGCAGTTCAACTTCTGTCTCTCCTTCTGCGCCTTCTCCTTTCTGTGGGGAAACAAAAAAGACATCAACAGCAATCGACTCAAAAAATGCAGTGTGATTTCTTCAAAGTTTTCACTGGCATCTTGATGGATGTGGGAAGAAAAGGTTTACAGACCAGTCAATAATGCTGGCAATCGCAACCAGCTAAAGCGGAGTGTTGATTGCACCACAGTCACTCCCTCGTTCGTTTTCTGACAGTGTCCGAGGCCCTGCTGGGTGTCGGGCACCAGACGCGGCCCTGGGAAAACAAGGTCACCTAGGACAGGACTCCAGGCCCCGAGAACAGACCTGCACTCCCGGGAGCTGGACAAGCACATCTACGACTGGAGTGAGCTCTGAGGAGTAACATCAGAAAAGAACGGGGCACACACGTAAGGGGGACCCTGAGCAGGCAAGTCAGGGAAGAATTCCTGGAGGTGGCACCTGCGCTGGGTTAGCTCGATTAAGAAGTAGTTGAAGGAGAGTCAGGTCTGAGGGAGCAACAATGATATTGGTGAATTCGACTGTGTTGATTTTTATACTTCTGAGCTGAGAGTCTAAACAAATATCAGAAAGAGAGTTAATGAGTCGCCACTGATCCTGTAAGGTGGGTCTCAAGCTAAACTGTTATTATCAAAAAATTGCCGTCTTTTTCTGGTTCAAAGGAACATTCAAAGGAGAAGGTTTAAGAATGAAAAGTTTCTTTGGGTAAATTTTTCAACTCACTTAAGATGTGATTTCCTCATTTCTAAAATAAATAGCATAACATCACCATTAAAATATTTAATATTTGCCCTGGCTGGTGTGGCTCAGTGGAGTGAGCACTGGACTGTGAACCAAAGGGTTGCTGGTTCAATTCCCAGTCAGGGTACATGCTTGGGTTGCAGGCCAGGTCCCCAGTGCAGGGCACTCGAGAGGCAACCACACATTGATGTTTCTCTCCCTCTCTTTCTCCTTCCCTCTCTCTAAAAAATAAATAAAATCTTTTAAAAAAATTTAATAATTTAACTCAGTGTGAACTGAGTGCTGGCCTGCGAACCAGAGTGTCGCCAGTTCGATTCCTGATCAGGCACATGCCTGGGTTGTGGGCCAGGTCCCCCATGGCGGGCACGTGAGAGGTGGCCATACATTGATATTTCTCTCTCTCTTGCTCCCTCCCTTCTGTCCACTCTCTCTAAAAATAAATGAATACAATCTTTTAAAAAAAAATTCAACAATTCATGATAAAAACTCAACAAACTAAAAATAGGGGGGACTACCTTATTTTGATAAAGAATATCTACCAAAACAATGCAGCGAATGTCAAACTTAATGGTGAGAAGTTTGAAGCTTTCCCACCAAGTCAGAATCAAGGCAAGGATATTCGCCCTCATCACTGCTTTTTTCTCTTTAGTGGCTGATTAATGATGGATGGATTTTTAGAGAGAGACAGACAGACACAGACACAGACACAGAGCGAATGGGGTTAGCCCTCTTCTTCCTTTTCCTCATCAGAGCGGCTGGTCTAGAACACACACCGTGAGCTGGAACTCCGGCAGCCAACTTGATGGACTGTGAGGGCCCCGAGGAAGGAATGCAAGGGCTACGAAGATTTTGTGTTGCTTTTGTTTTCCAGAGAAATTGAAATAAACTGACTTAAGGCTTGAGGATACTAGACTAGTAGAAAATAGAGTTAAGTGGAAGTCTGTCTACTAAATGCAGGATCCCTACCCCCATTTCTTTCCTCTGTTTCCAGAATGCCTCCAGCCAGGCATACGCCCCACAGGCAAATGACTGGAGGATTTTGAATCGCTGCTGAGAAAACACAAGCAGATGCTAATACTGGAGGGTCTTTTAGTGAGAAAGCTGGCTTGCTTTCCTTTTGCCAAAAACCACTGTCAGTTTTTTAGAGCTTTACTCTTACGTATAAAGACAGCCCGGGATCATCTATAATTTAAGGAAAAACTCAAAGATGAAAGAGAATTCAAAACAAGCAAATAAACAATAAGACCCCCCCCAACACACACACACACACACATACAAATGCCCAAGAAAGATACCCACAGAAATAATATGGGAGTCAGAAGAAACTTACAAAATAAAGATTAACGCCCTGGCTGGTGTGGCTCAGTGGAGTGAGTGCCAGCCTGTGAGTCTTAGGGTCACTGGTTCAAGTCCTGGTCAGGGCACACACCTGGACTGCTGGCCAGGTCCCCATTTGGGGACCTGGGAGAAGCAGCTGTCAATGTTTCTCCCAGGCACTGATATTTCTCTCCCTCTCTCCCTCTTTCTTCCCCCCCAAAAATAAATAAATAAAATCTTTTAAAAAATAAAGATTAATATCCTTAGTTATAGGTGAAAATATCACATCCACAAAAAAGAAGAGAATGCTATGAAAAAGGAACAGCCAAAATATAAGAGCAGACTCTAGGAAATTAATAATGAAGTAGAATTTTTAAAATTAAAAGAAGCATTGGGAGATAAAATGTAGACAGAAACTCACACAGATGCCAACGGAAGAATAAAGATAAGAAAATTAGGAAATCAGTCCAGGAAGCTCCAATAACCAAGTATAATCCAGAAAAACAGAGCTAGGAAAATAAAGGGAGATAAATAATTAAATAATAAGAATTCTTAGAATTGGAGGATGCTACTCTCCAGTCTGAGGGTTCCCAATCCCAGGAAAACACAGTAAGAAAAAGACTGACCCAAGGTCGTGGCTGTGAAATTCCAGACCACTGGGGTTAAAGACAATACCCCAAAACCTTCCCCAGAAAAAAGTAGGACGTAGAACATTCAAGGCCATGGGAATCAGAATGGTGTCATGCTTTTCAACAAAAACTAAAAGGTAGGAAAATTTTTTTTTCAAAATTCTGTGGCAAATGGACTTTTAATTTAGAGTTTTATTTCCAGCAAAACATCTGTCAAATATTAAGAGCATAGTCATTTTGGACATGTAATGACTAAACAAACCTTCCCATGGACCTTTTCTTGAAGAACTACTAGAAGGTGCGTTCCAACAAAAGGCGGCAGTAAAATAAGGAAGAAAAAGACACGTGACCTGGGAAACAAGAGACTCGACCACCCAGCCGAGCTGGCGAAGGGAAGTGCCGGGATGACGGCTGACGGTGGGGAAGCTCCCAGAGGGTCACTGTGAGCGGACCTGAGCCCACCCGTCTACACCGGCGGGGGATGGGGGCCCGGGAAGAACTCCAAAATTAAAAAAAAAAAGCAAAGCAAAGCAAAGAAGCAGGAGAAATTAATAGAATGTCTCCCCACTTTTAGGATCTTCCGCCACAACTTTTTCTTAACCTTTGAAGTCTGCACCTGCTCGCAGTGGAGAGAAAAGAACAAGCAGCAAACCGGGTCTGCCTCTGAGGCGACCGCACTGTCTATAGAATACACGTAGAATACATGTGATACGTCTGAGAACATGGAAAATAATGCTGCTGAGTTTCTGACAGCTCTTAACAATCTGGAAGAAATGATCAACAGATTATGTCACAGAAGGAAAAAAAAATTAAGAAACACGATGTAAGCATGTTATCTAGAAGAATGGAGGTAAGTTCCAGAGCCGAAGACTGAAATTTCTGTGCAGCAGACTCCTGGGTGGCCGCCTCTGAGCTACAGGACAGCAGGCTTCAGGTGTGGCCGGCGAGACCCCCTGAGGCCCCTCCGTTCCCTCCTCGGCTCTCCTCCCTCGCTCCCTGACCAGCCAGACGCAGGGGCAGGCTGGTAACTCTGGGCTCTACAAGTTGGCTGGGGTGGCAGCCCACTCATTCTTCGCCACCCCCGCAAACCAGCAGCGCTGACCGCTCCCTGCTGTGTTCCCTTCTGACGTGTTCTCTTAGGACCTACGCAACTTGTAGCAGGCTACCTGTTCACATATCTTTTTCCTCCTTCCAGACTACAGGGACTTTCAGCTTATTTCTTTGTATCCTGAGTGCCTGGCACAGAAGGTCTTTAGTCAATGCTTACTTGGCATGTCTGTGCCTCCATTCTCTGCTCAGTAAAATGGGAGTGATGGTATTTACTAGGGTTTGATGAGATGCAGATAAAATAAAGTGGGCACGCTGTCGTTGTCTGATGGCACGTCACCCATTCTACCCCACGTTGCTGTCTGTGCCCCGCTCTCTCGGGCCTGGCTCGGCACCGCCTCTCTCCGCACACAGCGCCGATCCAGACCGGGTGGGCGGGCCCTGGCCCAGGCAGAGCCATCAGAGACTTGGATGAGGTTCGATGCCAGGAGGCAGGAAAGGAGTGTAACTTCCTTTAGCTCATTCACTATAAAAAGATAGGCTTAGCTCTGGCCTTCTTTCTTTCTCTGGGAAAAGAGGCAGCTTGAAAAACAAGCCAGCAGGCAGAAGAGGGCGACAGAGGGAGGGAGAGCGAGCCTGGAAATACCACTGAGCCCTTAGGGCCCACGTGCCTGCGGCCCCTGGTCTGAGGGCCACCTGGTTACCGAGCCACCAGCTCGTCCTCCGCTCACGCTCCTCTGAGCTGCTTTCCTGGCGCTTGCGACCGAAGAGCTCTGGCTGATGCAGTTTACAAAGTGCAAATGCTTGGCACAGAGCGGGTGCAGAATCACCGGTGCCTCTTTCTACCACCATTACTGATAAAAATAAAATGAGAATGGAGGGAGTCACGCGTAAAAGTGAGTGAACTTTTCCATGTGCTAAGGATTCTTCCATTGCTCATTCACATTTCTACCTTTCCTCTGGTATTTTCCAAACCAACCTTAAAAGGAACGCGATCTCCCTCTGAACGCTCCCTCGAGACTTCTTTTTAGCCCCCTCGTTGAGGACGGACCGGCGGACGAACTCTCGGTTCGCCTTCTTGTTCTCCGCTGCCCTCTGGTCCACGCTCCTCATCTCCCTGCGGGAACCACAAGGACACGGGAGAGACTGAAGGGCCAGCACGACCTTTCGTCTCTTACCTTTGTCTGTAAAGAAGGGCCATGTTCACAGTCACTCACTACATCTGTGCAGAGAAACTGAGCTGAGAGCAGCAACGCGGCCGAGGCTGTGCGCCGGGGGTCCCGTCGGCCGTGGGGACAGAGAGGAAAACGGGCAGTCCCTAAACTCAAGGGGCACATATCCAAATTAGGAAGAGAGCTGAGGAACTCCACAGTCTGAAAGAAGGCTGGAGCGTGATCTTGAGGGCGAGCTGAATTCAAGCTCGGGCTCTGCCGCCTGCTGTGTGACCTCAGGCAAACTGTGTGGCGTCTCTGCGCCAGTGCGCTCATCTGAGCGCCTGCCCCGGAAACAGAGCCCGGGGCTGGGGAGGGGATGGGGTTACTGCAGGTCAGGAGCTGGCACACAGGGAGGGCTCCATAAGTGTCGGCCGTGTTTTGGTAAGCTTGGGGTGCACCGAACGGGGAACGCTGACTCGGGTCATGAATGTATCAGCTGACGTCGGAAGTGTGAGTGCACATTTACTTGATGAGGAAGCAGGTCACGAGTGCTCAAAGGAGACAAAAAGGCAGTAAATACATATGTGAGAGGGGCAGGATGCCGGGCACAGCTCCACCTGCAGGTGCAAACTGGCTCTTCCTCCGCTGGAGCGGGGAACCCGGTGGTCACCAACCAGCGGTGACACTGTCCTCGCCACAACCCCAGGTTCTGTCACTGCCAGGTCGAGCCAGGCGCTGAGCCGGACATCTCCTTTCACGCCCGCGCCCACTCCGTGAGCACCACGGGGGGGCGTCCCTGGTGTGCGGTGGTCCGCGGGCCGCCCCGGGGAAACCGACGGGCCTGACCCACAGGGAACGGGGCAGCTGCGCCTGGCGCTGCGGTCCAGCCCGCTTCCGGGCGAGCGCGCTCACTGACCTGCCCTGCTGGGGAACTCAGCGTGACTGGTGTCCCCAGAGGGCCCTGGCCCATCACAGCTGATGCTCTACATCGACAGTTGTTGCCTTCCGTTTGTTACGTCTACCACTTAAAACAACATTTAAATCTGAAAACATACAAAGTTCATGTATACAAGTAAAGAAAGTAGTATGATGAACACTGCTCACCCATCCTGTAACTTCAACAGTTACCCACAGAAGGTCTGTCTCGACTCATCTGCCGCCCCCTCTGCCCCCGTCCCCTCGTGGGCTATTTCAGAGCCAGTCGCAGACACCATGTCATTCTACCCAGATACACTTCACACGGACGTCTTTCAGATGGCCCCTTGAAAGCAACTACAAAGCTATTATAATCCCCTTTCAAAGGGAGCACGGCAATAAAGGGAACTCCTTAATATCATCTAAAACCCAGTTGGTGTTCAAATAAGACACTCTGGTTTCTGACTGTGGAGTTCGCATTCTGACCATAAGAAAGCTTACGATGTTACAGGGCCTGCCCCGCGACGGAAAACTGCTCCGATGCGCTAAGGAAGACAAGTGCTGGAACCCTGCCGCTCCCTGGGGGCCCCCAAATACCTGAGGAAGGTGTCCTGCAGGTCCTTCAGGTACTCATCGAAGTAAGTCCACTCACTCCAGTAGAGCAGGCTCAGCTGCCGGAGGGTGTCCTTTCGCTTCTCCATGTTGCTCAGGGTCATGCTGATGAGGTCAGCATAGGTCAGGCTGGACTCAGTGGCCTTCACGGTCAAGGAGAACCCACCCTGCGGGTCGGTGCTGACTCTTGGTGTTATGGGGGGGGGGTGCCTGGGCTGTGGGGAGGAGTGGGGAAACTCTGTCTGTGGATGGGGAAGCGGGAGCCTGAGCAGGAAACGACTCTCTGCTCTTTGACCTTGGCCCGCTTTGGGAGGAGGCCGCCCTCTCTGCGGCCAGGCTGCTCCCCAGCTCTGAATAAAGCCCTTCTCTCTTCTCACTGACGGAAGGGCTAGGGGATGCTTTTGTAAGACTGTCATCTAAAAGTCTCACGCTGTTATCTTAGCGGTGGATAGGAAGGAACTACAGCTTCTTTCCTTTCAGGTCCAAGGCCGCATTGCCTTGCTCAGTGTTTGCTGAAAGGTTCCCTCTGCCTGCCATCATCCCCCCCCCCACCCGCTCCTGGATGGGTCAGAATCTCAGCTACACTTGTCGCTTGTTGCAGGAGCGCAGACAGGATGTGAGTCATCCTTTGTGTCTCCAGGCCCTCATCTATAGAACAGGGAGATTTTAATGTATCCCTACCTTAGATGATGGTAATAATAATAATGAGAGTTGTGATTTATTTAGTACCAGCTGTATGCCACTTAATCCTGGTCACAACACTGCTGGCCTGGTTTAACCGCTCTTATTGTAGGAAAGAGACGACAACACAGATACTGAGCTCAGGGCTGAGCTGTGCACCTGAGCTCTGAAGGCCACGGGTTGCTGGGGGGGGACTCAGACCCGGGCCCTGTATCCCCGGCCCAGGCTGCTTCCACTACACTGCCCAATCTTGACCAGTAGGTGATATAAGGAACAGCACTTTATGACAGTAAAGCGCGGAGAGTTGTGGCCACTATTCTCCGCCTGTAGACATGTAAACAGGTTTGCAGATGTGAAGCGCTGGAAGGCAGCAGCTGTAAGTCCCACCCAGTTCATCACGAAAGCTCCTCCTGACGGGGAGCTACAGGTCACTAGGGACCACTCAGCCACCTGTTGCCCGCCAGGCACCACGGGAAGCCTTGACCTCTGTCGTGCTTGCACTCTGCGGAACAGTCCTGAGAGGAAGGGACAGTCATCCCCAGTTCACAGACGGGAAAGTGAGGCTGGGAGGGAAGCTGGAACTTGTCCCAGATCACTCAGCTGGTGAGCAGCTGAGTGGGTTCCTGAGTCCCTGTTAGGACACGGCAGACCCTCTGTGGTAAACTGCCAGGACTCGGGCCACCAGCATGTCACAGCGGCCTTCTTCAGGTCTGAGCTTCTCACCAGATCTCTGGGGTAAAGGCCCGTGGGGCCAGGCCTGTGCTGGTGTGTCTGGGGGAGGGGTGTGTGTGAAAAGGGTGTTAGAAAAAACACACACCTAGACACCAAAATGCCTGCCCAGTACACACTCCAGGGTCCCTGAGCACCTGGGCGGCATTACTGAATTGCAAGGTGTGTGAGCGTATCTAGTTAATGCTTCCATTCTGGTTTATGGGAAGACACTGTGCACAGGGTCATTTCAACTTGTGCAGGGTCCCGGACAGCCAGCTCATGAGGCGGATGCGGATCTAAATGAGCAAGATTCTGACCCTGAGGTTTCTATCAACGGCGGCCCTTGAGAGGCACCTGCTCTGTGCCAGGCGCTGTATTAAGGGCTGGATGCCTTTCCCCCACCCTCTCCCCTACCCTTGCTTCCGGGCAGAGGAAGCAGGGGCCTGGGGTAACATGCACCCTGCCCGTGCAGGAAAGGATATGGGATGAGCTTGGTTTTCTCCTTCCGGGTTATCAGCACGTCTTGGCCGCCGCGCCGCAGAGTGACGTAGTTCAGGAGGAAGTACACGATCAGAGGGCTCTTCCCGTAGACGTTGAAGAGGCTTGAAGTCAGCTCAGGGTTTTTGCAGGCAGGGTGGGACTGAGCAGAAAAGAGAGGGGGGCAAAAGAACAGTCATTTCACAGCACGCGTTAGGAAGTGAAAACGCACTCATGTCCTTTGACCTGGTACCTCTGGTTTTGGGGCGCTCTCCTAAGGAAGGTGGACAAAATAAAGAAACATAGTTTAGCCCTGGCTGCCGTAGCTCAGTGGATTGAGTGCGGGCTACAAACCAAAGCATCGCAGGTTCGATTCCCAGTCAGGGCACATGCCTGGGTTGAAGGCCACGCCCCCCAGCAACCACACATTGATGTTTCTCTCTCTTTCTCCATCCCTTCCCTCTCTAAAAATAAATAAATAAAATTTAAAAAAAAAAGAAAAAAGAAACACGGTTTAGGCACAGAGATGTGTGCTGCAGACACTTCTACTATAACAAAGTATCAGAGTAACAGTCACGAAATTATTAACATCCCTAACCAAAGGTATAGTACCCCACTATTCAAATGTTTAGGAAGAGTTGGCATTAAAATATTGTTTCAGATATAATAGATTAAAATAAGATGCAAAACTGAGCAGATGATACTATACATGTGAAATAAATATATGAAATAATTGGGTAAAAACATAGGTGAGAGATTGGAAGTACAGTCACCAAATATTTGAGGGGTGACCACCACGCGTACCCTGTTCTAGGCACTGCAGATTCAGCTGAAAATAAGACAAATCCCAGCCCTTGTGGAGCTGGCCTTCCAATCAAAAGAAAAACAATGAACAAACCAAGAAACAGAAGCATACCAAGATATTGTGGAGTAAGTGCTTCAGATAAGAATCAAGCAGGGAAAGGGGTGCGGTGTGGTGGGAGACTGGAGGAGGGGACCTTCCGCCAGGTGGGCGGGGAGGGCTGCCCTGAGGAGGGCAATCCAGCAGACCCTGAGGGGTGGGCAGGCAGGGAGGGCTGTGCGATGTTCCGGGCAGGGGGAGCCTGAGGCAGATGAAAGCAGCGTCAGGTGGCGGGGGACAGAAACAAGGCTGGCGTGGCTCTAACGGAGACTGTCTGATGAATCCGAGCGGGGAGCAGGGCTCTGGGCCCTAGACTCTTCTCTCAGAGTGACGGAAGCCACTGGAAAATCGTGATCTGGGTACAACATAATCTGATTAATTTTCCTGAAGATCCCTTTGACTGGCACGTGGAGAAACGACAGCAGTGGGTCAGAGTGGACGTGAGAAGTGGAGCCATAGCAACGCTGCCGGGCTTCATCTGCCCCGTTTAGAGAAGAAGCCGGGGTAGGTAAACCACCTGCTCAAGGAGCACGGCTGCCGAGACGCAGCACCAAGATCTGAACCCACGACTGTCTGTTCTTTCCGCCGTGCCCGGCTACTTCTCAAACGTGTCGTGCTAGAAGCTGGCAGCAAATGGGCAGTGGTGATAAACACGGAGACATGAAGAAGGCTCAAGACTTCTCCTGTACTGCTCGCTGCACCTGGCCCAAACTCCACGGTGCGACTCCTCCGCCAGCTGGTGTCTCGGGAAAGCCCCACGGCCTCTGGCCCTGCTCAGGGTCCTAAGGGCCTCTCCCCACCACACAAGAGTGGCGGGGCCACTGATACAAACTACCGAGCACCGTGGCTTGCGGGGAACATTTGGGGGTGGGGAGGAGAAGAGAAGAGAAGGCACATCGTCCGCTGAGTCCGGTGGTCTGCGGGCCGGGCGGGTGGAGAGGCTCGGCAGCTACGGGCTCAGGCCCAGAGCCGGGCAGATCTGCTTGCAGTCTCGGCTCTGTCACTTACTTGCTTCGTGAACTTGGGCAAATGAGTCACCTGCTCTGAGCAACACGCACTACTCCTCACGGACGAACGGAGAACACGGGGCGGGGTGATCTCGCAGGACTGCGGCAGTCCCACGAAACACAGTGCACGCACCGGCTTGGCGCAGAGCTCGCACTGCGTGTTCATTACACGGTCATCACCATCACCGCCCCAGATGAACCTCATGGCGCCACCGCCTACGAACTACCGCCTCCACTTCAGAGAGTAGGAAACAGACGCAGACTCAGTGTTCCCTCTCTACTACACCCAGGCGCCGGGTTCCAAGGAGGCCATTTAAGTCCCTGGAGAAATTCAGACAAAGTGTTTACTGGACTTGTGCTTGCCTCAGCCAGGAACCGCCCTTAGGAGATTTCCTGGCTGCCACCTGAGTCTGCATCAGAAATACCCCAGTTCTTACGCTGGCATCTCTGCAGTGCTGGCTTTTATAGCCATATCCTCTACCCCTTTTAAATTATCTCGACTATTGTATTCCCAGCCCTGGCTGGTGTGGCTCAGTGACTGAGCGCCGGCCTGTGAACCAAAAGGCTGCAAGTTTGAGTCCCAGTCAGGGCACGTGCCTGGGTTGTGGGCCAGGTCCCCAGTAGGGAGCCCTCGAGAGGCAACCACACACTGATGTTTCTCTCCTTCTCTCCCTCCCGTCCCCTCTCTCTAAAAATAAATCAATAAAATCGTTTAAAAACATAAAAATAAATTTCCGATCACGTGCCCACCTCCTTAGGACGCAGAGTCTCGTACAGTCTCGCTTCTGATATCCTCATGACTTGCTGCGTAGCTTTCCTCGAGACCCGCGTCTGACCGAAAGGCTCTGTCAACGCAACGTTAGCAGAAAAGGGTCACTGGAGCTGGTGGCTGTCGCAAGAAAGAGTGCCTGGCAGACCTCAGTTTCCCATGAGTGTGGAAAGGCCTGGGTGCGCTGAGGCCACTGGGGGATTCCGGAGGAATCTCAGGTAAAGTCACACGATTTCGCCCATTTGACCCCACGGCCCTGTAGGGCGAGCCGCGCTTGTTTCCAGGAGAACTGTGAGTAACAAACTTTTCCTTCAAAGGCGTTGCCCCCCGCCCTCCTGGGAAGTCACTCAGTCACCTCTACAGATTAACAGCCAGGCAAAAATCCGCTCCGGCCTTCTGATGGGGGGAAGGGCGGTAACCACGTCTGGGATTTATTTCCTCTCTCCCACAGCCCCGCGTCCCCACAGGCCTTAGTGCTGTGCCACATTCCTCCTTACGCACTCGAGCTTGCGAACTGAAAAGACTAGCACATCCTCGCACAAAACGTGACTCGGTGCCAAGACCCAGGCTAGAAACTGGGTGTGAACTAGGGTGACAAACTACGTCGAAACAAACCTGAGAAACGAGGGATTTGGAGATAATAACTGAGTCCAAAGCTTACATTTCTCTTTTACGTATTTCATGTACCTTTCATGGTATTCTGTACTTGGGAGGTGTCCTCTGAAGTCTTCTTGGACACAGAGTCTTTCTCGCTGTTTGAAATCGCACTAGTAGACTCCAGGGGAGAGGAGAAAACCAGAACGAACTCAGTACAGGTGGCAGTGAGAGGAATACAAACAAATATACCCGCTATTTCCCAGATACTTCTGATCCTCCTTGTAGAGAGATGGCTTTCAGGCACTGCCGGAAAACCCGGCTCTCCGTCCAGCAGCGCGGTGGACAGAAGTGGCGGAGGGAGAAAACGCGTGGGCTGCGGCCAGCAGCCGGCAGCCGGCTGGGGTTCCAGTCCTAGCCCTCTGCGCAGGTCTCGCTGGCCTTGGTTCCCGCACAGGTTCTTACGAAGTTGGCGGACGCAAGCAAAGTGCGCCGTGAGCACCGCAGCCATTGCTCACGCAATCACCACGCCTCCTGCCGCAAACACGCGGTTGAGCCACTACTACTGTGTCTGGCACTGGGAAGACCCTGAGATCTAGCCCCTTTCCAGAGGAGCTCCCCGTCCAGAGGGCAGATAACAGTAAACAGACGATTATGCTATGGTGTGGGAAGTACCACATATTTACTAGAGAGGCAGTATAAATTAGGGTTAGGCTTGTGTGTGAGTGACAGGGACTCAAAATAACAGTGGCTCAAACTAGGTAGAACTCTCCTTCCCACATGAGAGTCTGCTAGGATAAGTCCTTAGAGCCCCTGACTTACTCTGGCTCCTGGTCCCACCTCTGCTAAGATAGAACCCTTGTTTTTAGGGTCCAAAATGGCAGCTAGAGCTCCAGTCATCACCTTCACCTTCCAGGCAGGAGAATGGAGAAAATGGCAAAGAGGCAAAGAGGTCATATAAGCTCTTTTCTTAAGGCTCCCAGAAACTGCCACATGCACATCCACCTATATCTCATTAGCTGGATCTTAGTCACATGGCTACACAGGGATGTGGGGGCCGGGGCTAGGAAATGAAATCTTTTATCTGGCCAGGTACATGCCTGGATCAACATGAGAGGTGCTCCTTCTGCAGAGGTAGGGGCAGCAGACGTGTGGCACAACTAATAGTAGGCCAGAAGCGGCACGAGCAGAGTACCCTAAGTCAGCAGAGTGGCGGATGCTTGATTCTGTCTGGGGGAGAGCTGGCGGATTTCCAAGCAGAGAAGACACTTTTGTTCTGCCTTTAAGGATGAGTAGGAGTCTAGTGATGCTAAACAGATGGCCCACCCAGTGGCACACGATCAGCTCCCCAGCCTCAACAAGCGCTGCTTGGCTTTCGTATCAATGTATCTGAAGAGGAGGAAGAAGGCTGAACGGACTTCCCATGCACCAGGCAGCTGCTGCCGGCAGCGGCTGATGTCTGCAGAGTTGAAGTGGTTACTGGGGCTTGTTAGGGAGAAAACACTCCTGGGGCTCAGCGAAGCAGCATGCTCATCCTTAACAGGCCTCGGCTCTACCGCAGAGCAGAGAACAAACGCAGAGTAGACTCTGGCAGCACGCTGATGCAGAAGGAGCTCAGACCGACAGCGTCCGATGTCTGCCGAGGTCAGCTGTGCGGCCTGGGCAAGCGCTTCACCTCTTTGAGGATTTCTTCCCGTGCCAGACACAGGTCATCATCGCCCACCTCTCAGGAGTGTTGAAAAGGACTAGCGAGGACATACTCGAAGAAAATCTGCACAGGGGTGGGGGGGCCCTCAAAGTACTTTTCCATCCAGCCTCACGTTATGACCAGCGACCACCCGCCAGGTGTATGAGGCTCGGCGACCATCGCTGGGATGGCGGCTACAGTCAGACTGTTCGGGGCCCCTCCCCACCACGGTGCAGAGGACATGGGACCATTCTACCCATGCGGTCCCCCTACAGCTCAGATTCTGCACGCTGAGAGCGTGTCTGTGGTGGGCAGAGCAGCAGGAGAACCTGTGTTGGAGCCAGGGTGAGATTCTACAGGGGATGCCTGGGGACACGAAAGGGGAATGGGCTTTGAGATCTCGTTTTGGGGGATGTGGGCACACGCTGGAGGGGCTGGGGTCAGCGTTGCCATTGACCTTGACTGTACCCGAGCTCTGGCACTCGGGAAGATCCAGGGCGCAAGATGACGGGGCAGGGAGTGCAGAGATGTGGGGCTGACCAGAAGCCACTGAAGCTTATGGGGGCTCCGAGGGGTCTGGGTTTGCTCCTCCCTCCTCACCTGAAGACCGGGGACTTTCTTGCTCTGGGCGGACTTCTGCAAAGAGGGTGTCTCAGAAGTGAGGAAGGGCCGCTCCCTTCCTAGGGAAGAGACAGCTGTTGATCAGTTCCTCCCTGTCCTGGTGTGACACACACTCTGAGCTCTGAGACGGCCCCTCCCTGGACAACAGCAACAGCAACAACAAGAGAACTGGCCCCAGGCAAACCAGAACCACCCGCCGAGCGCTGGACTGGGTACCCCTTCCCAGGCCCCTCAGCACCAGTATTCCCTGCCACAGCACCCAGTCCCCTGCAGTGTCACTGTGTTGCCTGCATTTCCCATTAGACTGCTGGTGGGGTCCGTGCTTGTCTCCAGTGTGACCCCAGTGTCGACGCAGTGTGGTGCCTGGCACGCGGCGCTCTTTACGAGACTGCTGAGTGCAGTAAGAAAGTTTGCCTTGGGGGAGTAGCTTCTCTGGACTCTATTTCCTCCTCTGTGGATTCAGCGTGTAGTTCGGCTCATTGTGAGGATTAAATAAAAAGGGCGAAGAGCTCAGCATGGTGCCTGGCACACAGCAGACACACAATAACTGGCGTCCACTGTAATAATATAAAGTATTGCCCCCACACCCCGACAGTGATGCTGTGCTGACTCTAACTAGTTAACAAATTAACGTTTCAGTCATTCTGGCGGCTAGCTTGGGGATATACGTGAGCCAGAACCTGGCCTGAGGATTGCAGTGCTAACGCCTGTCCCTGCCCCCGCTACACGGTGGCTGGGAGTGGCCTGGGCACTTCTGCCCAGCTGGGCAGAAGTCCGTGAGTGGCACCTTACCCTTTATCAGTCGTCTTCTATGCGACATTAATTCTTCTCTCCAGAATCTCTCTGGATCCAGTTTTGAGTAGTCCCAACTGTCATAGCTCTGTGGGCAAGGATATATACCTAAGAGGGAGTCAAAAACGATCATGAAAACTGCAAAAGGGAATGGAGAGGCAGAAGACAGAAGACGCCCCCTGCTGGTCGTGGAGAGGCTGGGCTTCCAGAGAAGCATTATCCCCACCCCACACTGGCACTGTGGTCTTGGGGGTCCCTTCCTCTCTAGGAGGCTTCGGTTTCTTCATCTGGAAGATGCGGGAGGTGACGCCCACTCTGCCCTCCTGACAGCGGGGGTGTGAAGATCCGATCAGAGCACCCCAGGGACCTGTGAACCTGTGACGTGCTGCACAGATGCAAAGGCACTGTAATTATTTGTTTCCCTGTCCACCTCCTCTGCTTTTCCTGAACTCTGAGCTTGCTGAGCACAGGTCCTATTTATCTTTCCACCTCCAGGGCTTAGGACTGAGCCTGGAGCATAATAAATACGTACTTCGTAAATTTTGTTCAACCTATTATCACACTTAGCTAAGTACCAGAAATAGGTTCACCCTAAATATTTGATGGAGATGCTTATGGGATTAATGCTTTTCTTTTAAGGAAACCGAGTGTTTCAGGGTCTTGGCTTCTTGGAACCTGAACCCTCAGACATCAGAGGGACTCCAGTGTCTCCCTCAGTTCTTTGGTTTAGGAAAGAAAAGACCAAGGATTGATCGAGATAGTTGAGCCTCTGTGCAAAGCCGTTTGCTGGACAGAGTCAGTAGACGGGAGATTTGTTGTTACTGGGGAGGGATTAGGAAAAGGAGGCTCAGCCTTGGACAAAAGGGGAAATGGGAGTGAGAAACAGAGGAGAGGAGGCAGAAGGGCAGGACGGCCAAAGACCTAGCTCTGTGGGGACTCGGTCTCAGCGCCAGGGTCTGAATGGCCCTGGGGGCTGCTTCCCATTTGTTCACTGCTCGATGTCTTTGATCCGGAACATGTTAAGAGGATTAAATGGGTGTGCAGAGAAGAGCTGGCGTGGTGGACTATTATCCTTAGACAGGCCTGCTTGCAAGACTGGCTCTTAGCTGGCACCTGGGACCTTGGCTGGTAGATACTTCCTTCCCTAACTACCTAGAAGAAATGGATACATTCCTAGAAATGTACAACCCACCAAGACTAAATCATGGAAGAAATAGGAAATCTGGACAGACAAATAATGGGTAAGGAGACTGAGTCAGTAATTAAACCCCTCACCCAACAAAGAAAAGCCTAGACCTGATGGCTTCACAGATGAATTCTAATAAAATGTAAAGAATTAACTCCAATCCTTCTCAAGTTCTTCAGAAAAAATTGAAGGGAATACTCCCAAACTCATTTTAGGAGACCAGCATTATACTGATACCAAAGCCATCTAAGGGTACATTAAGAAAAGAAAATTACAGGCCACTATTCCTGATGAATATAGACAAATAATTCTCAACAAAACCCTAGCAAACAGAATTCAGTAGCACGGTAAGAGATCACGCACCACTACGAAGCGGGATTTACCCTTGGGGTGCCGGGAGAGTGTCACATGCACCCAACAACAGATGTGATACATCACATTAATAAAATGAAAGATAAAAACCACACGTTCATCTCAACAGATGCAGAAAAAGCATCTAACAAAATTTGACATCCTTTCACAATAAAAACCCTCGAAAAGCTGGGTACAGAAGGAGCAGACTTCAACATAACAAAGGCCATCGGTGCCAAGTCCGCGGCTACATCACACTTCACAGCGGAAGATCTTCTAGGATCAGGAGCACAAAACTGAGTGGTCCTCCCTTCCCACTCCTATCAGCGCAGTACTGGGAGTCCTAGCCAGAGCAGGAATAAGAAGAAAAAAATATCCAAATCAGAAAGGAAGAAGTGAAATAGTCTCTATATGCTGATGACTTGCTATTACATATAGAAAACCCTAAAGATTCCACAAATACCATTAAAACTAATAAATGAATTCAGTAAAGTTTCAGGATATAAATCAATACACAAAAATCAGTTGTGTTTTTATACACTAATAAAGAACTATCTGAAAAAGATATTTTAAAAAACCCATTTACAATAACACCAAAAACAATAGAATACTTAGGAATAAATTCAGGTAAGGAATTAAAATATCTATATATTGAAAACTATAAGACATTGATGAAAGAAATTGAAGACACAAATAAACAGAAAGATATCCCACATTCAGGGATCAGAAGAACTAATATTGTTAAAATGTCCTTACTACCCAATCCATCTATAGATTCAGTGCAATCTCTATTGAAATTCCAAAGGCATTTTTCACACAAGTAGAAAAAAAAAATCCTAAAATTTGTATGGACCCACAAAAGACCCTGAACTGCTGAAACAATCTTGAACAGAAGAAAGCTAGAGGCATCACATGCTGATTTTTAAATGATGTTACAAAGCTACAGAAATCAAAACAGCATGGTGTTGCCATTAAAACAGAAATACAGATCAATGACACAGAATTGGAAGCCCAGAAATAAACCCTCACATATACAGTCAACTACCTTTTGAAAAGAGAGCTAAGAATACCCAGTGGAGAAAGGACAGTCTCTTCAACAAACGGTGCTGGGAAAACTGAATATTCACACGCAAAAGTATAAAATTAAACCACTATCTTATACCACCTACAAAAATCAATTTACAGTTGATTAAGAATGTAAGTGTAAAACTTGAAGCCATAGAACTCCTGGAATAAAATCTGGGGAAAAGCTCTTTGACATTGGTCTTGGCAATGGTTTTTTTTTTTGGACATCACACCAAAGCACAAGCAACAAAAGTAAAAATAAACGAGTGGGACTACATCTGACTAAAAAGCTTCTACGGAGCAAGAGAAAAAACAAAAGAAAAAGGCAACCTCCCGAACGGAGAAAACATTTGCAAACCACACATCTGACATCCAACGAGGGGCCAATATTCAAAGTGTGTAAGGAACTCACGCAACTCAATGGCCAGACAACCCGAGTAGGAAACAGGCAGAGGACCGGAACAAACGCTTCTCTGAAGAAGACACACAATGACCAAAAGTACATGAAAACGTGCTCCACATCACCACGGGTCACCGAGGAAATGCAAACCCAACTCCGGGAAGATGTCGCCTCACACCCCCGAGAGTGGCCGTCACCATAAGGGCAGGAGACACATGCCGGCGGGGTGTGAGGAAAAGGGGACTCTGGTACTCACGGCGAGAATGTGGAGTGGCACAACCACTCTGGAAAACAGCGTGGAAGTTTCTCGAAAAACTGAAAACAGAAGGACCCCACAGTCCAGGAATTGCACTTCTGGCTACGTATCCAGAGGAAATGGAACCACTCTCCTGAAGACATACCACACCTCCCGTGACCTCGGAAAACGCCTGGGTCGAGATGGGGGTGGGGGGAAGGAGACAGAGAAGCAGCCGAACAGCAAACGTCACACTGGCGCCATGTGTGCTGCCCCGGTGGCCCCCTGGTGGCACCCGGCACAGGGCCTGTGGGAGGGTGGGACGGTCCAACTGGCATACTGCTCTCGGGTTCCTGAGCTCTGAGCTGGACACAAAAAGGGGACAAGAAATGTCTCAGAACCGTTTGGAGGAAGCGGGAAAATTCTATTCCTAAGCTCTGACCGTACACCTGACTGTCTTTAACGTCAAGGGGAGCCAAGGACAACTGCTTCAGTGAGGGGGGGCGAGGGCAAACAGCAGCACACTTGGGTGGAAGAAACACGTGCAGAACTGCTTTCCCCGGTGGGAAGCAGGCGCCTCCCACCTGAGATCCACAGGCTCATGGTGTTGCAGACGTCGGACTTGAACTCGTGAGAGTTGAACCAGGACTGGGGGAAGCAGCAACAGAAGCTGGTGTATAGGCCCTTGCTCAGCAGTGACGGCAACCTCTGGGGGGCAAGCAGAGCTCAGGCAACATTCTGGACTTTTCTACTCCCGGGAAAGAGCCCCTGACGTCAGAATGGACCTGTGACAAAATCTTCCACCTGACACCACGCTGCCCTCCTGGTTATGAGGGGAGTGGTTCCCACCTGTGGCTGCCCCGCGGCTGGGTGGACCCACAGCCCTACCTGGGGACCGCTTCTCAAACACACTAGGCCGGCCACCCCTCCTCCAGCTCCTCTGTACGCGGTCCGGCCTCAGCCCCGTCCGCATCCTGGCCAAACAGCAGCCCACAAGAGGACAAGACACCTGTGGCCGGCCCACCTTGTTGTCCCCCAGAGATATTAGTAAGCACTACTCACTGGTTTTTTTCTACCCACAGGTGGTACGGTTTGTTTGCTCTGGTTGAGCTCAGATTCTACAATTATATTTGGCTTTATTCATTTAACATTATA
Organism: Tonatia bakeri; assembly: GCA_004024845.1. Lineage (NCBI taxonomy): Eukaryota > Metazoa > Chordata > Mammalia > Chiroptera > Phyllostomidae > Tonatia > Tonatia bakeri. The sequence goes on along the minus strand of PVIA01006290.1, from coordinate 39,006 downwards.
ATGTAAGCGCTTCCCCAAATTATTCTAAACTCTTTGGGATTTTTACCCCAATACTAGCCTTCATAATCTTGTGCTGAGTGGGTTTATCAAAATTTGCTTAACCCCCGCTGGTAAATATCATCCTCTTTCTAAGACTTTGCATGACAAATTGTGCTGAATAATTATTTTTATTTATTAAACTATTTCATTGTCTGGCACGTGTTCGATGGTCAAAATTGTTGGATGACTGCATACATGCATGGATAAAAGCAGCTTTTCCTGTATATTAAATTGCATCTTCCAGGAGCTGGGACGTTAACGCTGTTGATTACAGCAGCTGTGACACACTGGGGGCTTATCACGCCCAGATGCCTTACAGACTGTCCCGTTGAACCCTTCCTTGGGGCAACGCGGCGAGGGAGGTGTTAGCAGCTGAGGCACAGAAAGCCTAGGAGACTTGCTCAGTGGTCACCTAACCATGGGGATGTAAGTGCGTCCCAGCGTCACCGTAGCCATTCACCCTCCATGCACACTGTGACACTGCCACTCCCTACGTCCTTAACAACCCCCAAGAGGGGATCAGGCAGAAAGGGGTACTGAATGCTTACTGTTCTAATTCGTAGTTTTAATTACTGTTAAAGATGAACTTTTTCTGGTGAGGTTCTAGCGTATGAACTTTGTCCACTGGCCTGTGGGCTGTTTCATTTCCTTCTTACTGACTTGTAAGAGATTTTCTGTTGTGTCACATATTCATATACGGTACTGGTATTTTTGCCTAGCTTCTCATTTGCCTTTTAACTTTGTACTAATTTTTTTAAAAATTTATATAATTAAATCAGTCTTTTCCTTTATGGTTATTTGGGATCATATTTAAAAAGTCCTTCCCCACCCCCAAATAAGGCAAATATTCACTTATATTTTCTTCTAGCAATTCTTTTAGTACATATATATATGTTCATATATAAAGTAAATATGTGTGTTCTACTTTTAATTTTTAAGTTATATGCTTATTTAAATGTTTCAGAAATACACAGAATAGAAAAGAGCCCTGGCTGGTGTGGCTCAGTGGATTGGCAGCCAGCCCCTGAACCAAAGGGTTGTCAATTTGACTCCGGGTCAGGGCACACGTCTGGGTTGCCGGCCAGGCCAGGTCCCCAGTAGGGGGCGTGAGAGAGGCAGCCATACACTGACGTTTCTCCCCCTCCCTTTCTCCCTCCCTTCCCCTCTAAAATAAATAAATAAAATCTTTAAAAGCAAAAGAAAAGGAAGTCACTTATAACCTTATTTCCCAGTATTGGAAAATACTTTCCATACTTTTTTCTATTCATAGGCACACATATGTATTCCATGTGTTTTTAACATAGACTTGTATAAATTGCTTTGATTTTCACTTAAAATATATCATGATATCTTTCCCAATCAGTACAGGGTGGGGTGAAAGTGGGTTTACAGTTATGAATACATGCCAAAAGAGGGTTCATTCATGTGTTATTATTTATTAATTATTGTATTATTTTCCATCCAAAAAACTGTAACCCTACTTTGGCCCAGCCCGTACACACAGACCTGCCTCACTGTTTGCAGCCGCTGCGTTCACACTCGGCGAGTGAACACACACGACCCACTAATCACTCCCTCATGGGAAGGGGTGAAGGGCACTCCGCTGGCATCAGTAGCAAACAGCCACCGCGTGTGATCTTTTCTCCCCAACAGTGGCCACGACTCACTTTTAAGATGGCCTCTTCATAGTGGGACTTGGACCCGTGGAACAAGAGGAAGGCGTAGTGCTGGGCTATCCGGTCGAACAGCTTGTTCTGGATCTCTCTGTTCGGCTGCCGGGAGGGAAGATAAAGACGGAATTATCAACACGGGAATTAGAGTCCCTTGTTGCATGAGCCAGGGGCTGAGGTTCTTAAAAATGAATTTCTCTTAATTTTAGGAATCTCATTCTCAAGATATCTAGCTTCATGTCATTCAGGAAATGACACAGCAGCTTGTTTTATGGGGTTTACACAACGTGTCGAGGGGCAGAGAGCTAAAGACAGTCCTGACTTTACTCCTGGCCCTGCCCTTGACCAGCCTTGCGACACGGAACCGTGCAATAGTTCCCAAAGCTCGGGAAGCTGCGAGGCAGGGGGCAAGGGCTGAAGCGCAGGGATGAGGATGGGATGGGGGGGGAGGGGGGAAGGGGTGGGGTGACAGGGGAGGCTGCGGGGGCGGTCCGCCGAGTCAGAGGGGCTTACAGCCCATGGTAAAGAGGTTAGGTGGGATCTGTGCCATGGGGAAATAATTTGAGCAAGGGAAAGAAGCAACCAGATTTGCATTTACCTGGAACCTTTCGTGAAAGATCCACCAGAAGCTATCCAGCCATATGGCTGTCAGAGAGGGAGAAGAGAGATACTTCTCCAACTCTCTCTGTGAACAGAAAGACTTGAAAAGAAACAAAGTTCCCATTATTATTGTTGCTGTTACTGTTCTTCTTTTACTATTCACCTGGAGTCACAGCCAGATTCATAATCATCTCCACTCAAAACCTTCCTCTCCTCCTTTTGTGTCCCACACTTTGTCATTGTTACTAATTACCCCATTTTCCCACCAGCTATCTTTGGAGTCAACATACTTTGGAGTCAACTTAAAACACAAACACCTGCCTCTGGCTGGTGTGGCTCAGTGGACTAAGCACCAGCCTGAGAACCAAAGGGTCACTGGTTCGATTCCCAGTCAGGGCACATGCCTGGGTTGCTGGCCAGGTTCCCAGTAGGGGGCGTGGGACAGACAACCACACATGGACATTTCTCCTCCTTTCTCCCTCCCTAAAAATAAATAAATAAATAAAATCTTTAAAAAAAATTTTTTTAAAAGCATGTACCCTGAGGGTACACTCAGAAATTTTTTGCTCATCGAATACACGACCAGAACCATCTGAAGACCAGTGCTCCAGCAGAAAGAATCCAGGTTTTGGAGGTAACATGGGCTTGGGGTCTAACCTCAGCTAAGTCACTTGCAAACTGCGTGGCCCTCAGTGACTTACTCCAATGCCCTGGGGTGTCAAACCGGGACAGCTGCGTCTGCCGCAGGGTGCCGGAGAAGCTGGGGCGCTGCAGGGCCCACGGCCGGGCAGCACACAGGTGGGCGGCCCGCTCTCCCTCACCTTGCCACTGAGGGTGCTCCTCTCGGACTGGACCACGTTGTCCACCATGTCACAGAACACCACGCCGTTGGGGAGCTCATTGGGCCTGGAGACGTCAAACTGGGTGCACTGGTACAGCTCTGCCAGCAGGTTTTTATCTGCTGTTTTCTGAGGCGAAAGAAGCGGAACATGGAAATGGGGTCCATCCTTTTGACGGTTTCTGACAATAGGGCATCTTCCCCTTCACGACCTTCCAGATGCTGAAAAGAACGGGGGGAGTGCACAACCCCCGCACCCCTAGCTAAACACCCACTCACACTGTTTCTCTTTTCCCTTTCAGGCTGTGAGCACGTGTGTATAGATGTGTATATGAGACTGCACTTTATACACACTTTACACACACGCGTGCACACTTATGTCCTGCTTAACTTTAGATTTCTCACATTGCTACACTGTCTTCAAATTTCTCATCTGAAGTGACACATCCTAGCCGTGACTGGTGTGGCTCAGTGGACTGTGCATTGCTCCCCAAAGCGAAAGACTGCCAGTCTGATTCCCAGTCAGGGCTTGTGCCTGGGTTGCAGGTTCGGTCCCCAGTCAGGGTGCGAACAAGAGGCAACCAATCGATGCTTCTGTCTCAGATCAATGTGTCTCTCCCTCTCTTTTCTCTCCCTTCCCCTCTCTCTAAAAATAAATATAATAACACACCCTATTAATAAGATAGACTATAATTTAATTAACAGTTAATTGCTTCCAACTAATACTACTGCCATTATATTTAAGTTCATGATAAAACTGGGAATGTACAGTTTTCCCCCTCCTTGGTTTATTTATTTAGTATGACTTTCTCCAAATGTCAATATGAGGTCAAAGAATACGACTATCCTTATGGTTCTTGATATATATCATTAAAAGAATTTTTAAAGTAAAAATAAAACATGACTAAAAAAATGTAAAGCTATGGGAAAGTAGAAAGAGGAAACCAACCACCAGCAGCCAAAGGCACCTGCCGGGAACATTCGGAGGGCGGACCTGCTCTCTGCCAGGCCAAGGTGCCCGCACAGGGGGACCACTGACCGGACGCACCAACTCCGAGTCAGACAGCCTGGGCTCAGACGCCAGCTCCACCATTTAGCAGCTGTGCTACCTGGGGCAGGACATTTAAATCTGGTCGGCCACCATTATGGGTCACAGGACAGTTTCGATGCTGACTCTCAACTGTTGAACTTGATGCTGTGTGGGAATTTTCTAAGCTAAAAGATAGCAATGCTGTACTGTTCACATCCTCCGGCACTGAAGGGCCTGAACACATCACGCCTGAGCAGCTGAAAGAGCAAGCTCAGGAGAACGGCAACAGGGAGGCCGCCAGAGAGGGCCGGCATGCCGGGGTCTGGCCGTGGATCCGAGCATCTGAGCAGGAAGTGGGACTGCCCATCAACCAGGCATGATGGCGGACGGGTCAGCTACGCCTGAATCTCAGCCTCTCGGGCATCACAGGGACCGACAGACTTGCCCTGCGGTGTGAACGGGCCCTCGGAGCAGTGCGACCCAGGGCTGAACTCACTGTTCGCAGGATCTGAACTCACTGTTCGCAGGTTCTGCAAACAGACAGATGAGCGACCTCTGGAACGCCCCCATTCTACCCTTTTCAGGGTGCTGTGTGAAATTCTAGCAGTCTTAAAACACTTTAAGACCCTCCACAAAGAGAATTCTGTGAGTTCCTGCACCGTCGCCATCCTGGTGCCCATTACTTCCCCTCCTCTCAGGAACAAGTGACTTCATGTCCAGCAGAAGGCAGGCAGAGACCCAGGAGTAGGCCCCTTACCCTTTTAACAGTGAAAGACTTGACGTTCCTGGATTCCAGGCTGCCGCAAGGAGCCTGTGGTTTTCTTTGGCTTGCGTCTGTGGGAGAATGGAAGACGAGGGACAGGGTGTGAGTAACGGTGGAGCCCGCCCTGCCTCGCTGCAATTACCACTGTGATTTTTCACTCGCCCTGACTGCCTGATGACACCCGTATCCCTAGTCTCACTAGATCCCACCTGTGTTGTTGACTTATTACGAGTCCCTTCCTGCCCTGACTGGCATGGCTTGGCTGGTTGGGCGTCGTCCCGCAAAGCAAAAGGTCGTGGTTCGATCCCTGGTCAGGGCACATGCCTGGGTTACGGGCCGGTCCCTGGTTGGGGCATAAGAGAGGCAACTGATCGATGTTTCTCTCCCGCTCTTTCTCCCTTTCTCTCTCTCTAAAATAAAATAAAACTTTTAATTAAAAAAAAAACCCAGAGTCCCTTCCTTATTTGATCAGACCACTTGAGCCAGAGAAGGAGCCAGGAGAAGCAGACAAAACTTGGGATCTGAAGTCAGGCTGGGATGAGCCCGGACCCGCCACAGACGGGCTGAGAGACTTCCGGCCCCCAAGCTGCTCCTCATCCACAAAGTACGTTCCGTGGCACCAGCCTCGCAGGTTGGGGCATCAGGAAGACTCAACAGGGGAACACAGTGAAAGCACCGGTGCAATGTGGAACGTAGTAGGTGGGTCTCAGAATGGTACTGTCCTTCCCTCCTTGGTTGCCCAATGTCAAGAAGTCAGGTTCAAGGCTCCTTCAGAAGAGGACAATAGTGCCCTCGTCTGAAACTCTGGACTCGATGCATTCTAGATACTGAAAAGCCAAACCCCGCAAAACACCATCAAGGCCATGAGAAATGATTTTTGCCTCTGTCTCCCGAGCTGCTGTGACTTTTCTCTCTTAAAGCCTTCTTCTCCATCTCAAATCTCTCAATTGCCTTCAAAAACCAGAAAGAAATGAGACATTAGGGATTGATACAAATATTGGTGGATGGTGGGGGTCAGGGACGAGGCCACTTCTCCTGTGGGCATGCCAACGGCCTGGAGCACAGTTTGGGACAGTGCCTTAAGCCTTTCCCGTGGCTGGCAGGGCCTCAGTGGCCACTGACCTCAGGCGCCTGAGTGTCGCCACCAACACATCCCTCAACCCTGCCCTCTCTCACGCTGCCCCTCCTCCTGGCTACACCTCTGAGGAGCACAGGACTCAGAGTGGTTCCCAACACGGCCCCACGGGTTACACACTACTGCTTACTCTCTCTGTAGAGGGGACAGTAACACCTACCTTTCAGGGTTCTTACAAGGATCAGATGGAAAGTATCGAATGCATCTTAACATACAAGCAGGGAGGCTACCAGAGAGGAGCTCCTCAATAAAGGCTAACTATTATTATTTTATTGACCACTATACACTTGACCTCTCAAGAAATTTCTCTTGATCTCTGACACCTCCTCTCCTGCCCCCGCCCCCTCCTGAAGAGGAAAGCAAGCAGCACGCATGTCGGCCGCCTAACAAGTTGTGTGGACCATCCGCCCGGAGTCCACTGTGCCTGCATCGCAGAGCCGGCACAGCAGCGGGCTTCGGTGTTCTCGCCCTCCAGGAACTCACCACCTGTGCCGAGAGCCACGTCAGCACCTGGGGAACATGAAACTGCGGGGTTTAGGGTTCACCCACGGGAGACTCGTGTGAGCAGGAGCAGTCAGGGCTGCTGAGCAGGGGTGGGGCATGAGGGCTGGGGGAAGAGGCCAGGCACCCGTCTCCTGGGCCTGATAAATGGAAACACCCCTTGGCATGTGCGCAGGCGTGAGCATGTGGGAACGGGGTCCTGTCAGCGAGGCGTGTGTCCACACCCTTGCTCTGGTAAACTGCACAAGGATGAGGACGGTGAACTGGTGGGTGGGTGGCAATGCAGCAAAACAGCGAGGTCTCTGCTCCTTCCCAGGATGCCGCCACAGTCAGGGCCTTAGGAGGATGGAGGGCCCTGCACACCGAGGGAACAGAAAGGACAGTCGAACAGTGGACAGCAGCAAGTTTTAGGGGAAGCGATGAGACTGGCCTGGGGCTGAGTTTGCACGTGAGGTGACAGCACACCTACCGGGGGGCTGTTCCTGGGAAGGCAGCTCCCAAACCTGGCCGGTGACCAGATCGCGGGGGATCACTCAGGTATACAGACTCACCAGAGAGGCTTATTCCTTGAGTCTGTGTTGGGTCCTGAATTGTTGATTGAGGCTCCTGAATAGTTAGCTCTCTATTTACATGTTTTAAAACCAGTAATTGTCACAGTACAAAATGAAACAACACAGTAAAAAGTCTCCCTCCTATGCCTTGCCCAATACCCTTCGTATCTTGCAGGAGCCTTCCAGAACCATTCCGTTCAAACGGGGCCAATCAAGGTACACACAGCTCCAGACCTTGCAATTTGCACTTTGAGTTTTCGAAAGCTCCAGGGCACCCAGATGATTAGTGAGGGTTAGGCATCCCTCCTCTAGGTGTCTGGGAACATGAGACTGCGACACAGGCCAGAAGCTACAATTCGCAAATGTATTATTCACTCCCATGTATTTCCCGAGCCAAACTGAAAGCCGAGCGCTGTGCCGCTGTCGAGGGTGCAGCAGCGTGCAGTGTCGCTGTCCCTGCCCTCCGAGGGCCGAGGCTGGTGGGAGAAGCCAGTGACCAAGAGGTGAGTGGAGCTGCTGAGGGGAGGGACAGGGGGACAGGAGTGTGCTCAGAAGGGGCACTTGCGCTCGTCTTGGGTCGAGTGGCCAAGAAGCAGTGAGCGGAAGGAACGCGTCTGCCTCTGAAGTGAACGGTGAAGCTGTGGTGACCATCAAACGCGCTCTCGAGGGAGACTGGCCATGACACTAAGCAAAGTTCACGGCCAGAGCTTGGGGGAGATGCACACGGAGGGCACGAGAGAAGGAACAGACACAGGAGATGCGAGCGGGAGGGTCTGGGACTCTGCAGGGGAGGGCTCCCTCATGCATCGTGCGTCCATATGCATCTAGGGAGCGCTTCTTACTCACTCATGGGCCCTGCGCTCCTCGGTGCCATCCCCTGGGGCAGCACTGAGGCGAGAGAAACCATTCTGGCCATAGGTGATGACTCAGGAGAAGCAGCCACATGGTCAAGGTCGGATGTACGAAGGGCAAACCGTGGCCAACAGAGGCTGGGAGGGGTAGTCCGGGGGTGGGCTCTAAGGGCGGGAGGCAGTTGGCGTCTGACAGATCTGACTGGCTGCCTGGGCCGAGGAGCAAGAAGGACAGGTGAGGGGTCCCTTCCGCCAGGCCATGTGAGAACCCAGATGCTCCTGGCCCGGCGCTGGCTGTGACCGGCATCATCAGGGAGCTGCACCAACGCCGGGCAGTCCTGAGAAGCCACCAGACCCTGCTTCTCAGAGGAGAGTTATTCTTTTTCCTGGTTTTACAATTGTCATTAAAAAGTCACAGAAGTGACACGTATAAATGCATTCTTGTTTTTGATTTGTTGAAGTCAAAATTCCAGCAAGTCATTTTACGGATATTGACAAACTAGCTCTAAACTGTGTGCAGGCTGACAAAAGACCCAGAAAAGCAATCACAACGGTGAAGGAGCAGTGATGTTTCTCGATGCAAGAGTCACTATGAAACGACGGTAACCAAGACACAGTGGTATTGGCGAAGAACAGACAAACAATCAGTGGAACAGAACAGAGAGCCAGAAACAGATCCACATAAACACAGCCAATGAACTTGGACAGACGGTGAAAGACAACTCAATGGAGCAACAAGAGTCTTCTCGACAACTGGTGCCGAAACCGGACACCCGCGTGCAAGCAAGTGAACCGAGGCACCGACCTTACGCTCTTCACAAAAATTAACTCGGAACGGCTCACAGACCTGCGTGTACAACGCAAAACTGTAAAACTCCTAGAAGGTAACACAAAAGAAAAACTGAATGACCCTGGGTAAGGCGGTGGCCTTCTGGATGCAACACCAAAGACACAATCCACGAAAGCAACGGTCGGTAGCTGGACTTCATTAAAACTGAAACCTGCTCCGCAAGAGACAAAGTCGGGAGAGCGAGGACACAGGCCACAGCCCGGGGAACCGAGCTGTGAAGGACACACACGATAGAGAACTGAGACCAAACATGTGCGAAGAACGCTTGAAACCCAACAATAAGAAAATAAACAAGTCAGTTAAAGAATGGAGCCAAGCCCTGGCCGGGCGGCTCAGGTGCTCAGGGCATCGCCCCGATGCGCCAGGGTCGCAGGTTCCATTCCCAGTCCGGGCACGTACAAGACGCAACCAGTGAATGCGTAAGTACGTGCGACGAAAAATTCAGGTCCCTCTCCCTCCCTTCCTTCCTTTTTCTCTCTAAAAGGCAATACATTTTTCTTACAAACGGAGCAAAGAACTTAACAGAAGACACACAGCCCTGACTGTGTGGCTCAGTGGGTTGGAGCGTCATCCCAATACAACGAGGGTGCAGGTTCGATCCCCCATCAGCACGTACAAGAAGCAACCAATGAATGTGTGGGTAAGTGGAAAACCAAACCCACGTTTCTCTCCCCCCATCTTCTGTCTCTCTAAAATCAATACATAAATTTTGTTTAAAAAGAAGAAATATGGATGGCAAGTGAGCATATAAAAAAGACGCTTAACATCACATACCATTAGAGAATTCCAAATTAAAACAATGAGATACCATTACATACCGATTCGAGTGGCCAGAATCCAGATCACTGACACTACCAGATGCGGACAGGGACTCGGAGCAGCAAGGGTGTTCCCTCACTGCTGTGGGAATGGAAACGGCGCCGCCACTTTGGGAGGCCCTTTGGCAGCATCTCCCGGCCTAAACACACTCAGCACACAGTCCAGGAGTCACACTCCTTGGTCTTCAGCCAAATGGAATGAAAATCCCGTCCACATGAAGACTTGCATGTGGGTGTGTATCACAACTTTACTCAAAATTGCCAACATTTGGAAGCAACCAACATGTCCTTCAGGGGGCGATGGATACACTGGTCCATCCAGATCATGAAGTAGTATTCACCACTAAAAAGAAATGACTCTGATGGCCACGAAAAGGCACAGGGGGACCTTAAATGCAAATCACTAAGTGGAAGCAGCCAACCCGAAGAGGCCACAGGCGGCAGGGTTCCAGCTATATGGCATTCCGGAAAAGGTACAGCTGTGCAGACAGTAACTGGGTCAGTGGTCACCGGGGCTGGCGGGCGGAGGGGCACAGAGGGTTCCAGGGCCGTGAAGCGGCCCTGTGAGACACCACCCAGGTGGGTACACGTTTGTCCAAACTCACAGTGCGAAGAGAGAACCCTAATGGAAAGGACGGGCTTTGGGGGATGACAGTATTTGTAATATCTTAGGTTCCTAAGTCACAACGAATGCGCTGCTCTGGGGACAGGGAGGCTGCGTGTGGGGGGACGGGTGTGCGAGGACTCTGGACATTCAGCTCCACGGTGCTGCGGACCTGCAACTGCTCTAAAAAATGCATTTCATTAACGCAACAATTTATCTCTGAGACCTCTATTAGGCAGATGTGCTTTCCAATAAATCCTTCCTGAAAGCCCGCCCGGCCCCAATGCCCGAAACTCACCAGGCTGCTGTCCAGCAGCGTGCAGCTGAGGTCTATCTCGGCCATCTTCCGGTTCACCTGGTGGATGGAGCCGATGAGGCAGGCTGGGGGCGGGGCTAAGGAAACGCTGTGGGCGGGGCCACATGCCAGCGGGACGGCCGAGGGCGGAGCTCCCTCCCACCCGCCTGACCTGCGCTGTCTCCCTGCGCTGTCCCTCCACTCCATTCTTTTCTTGTTTTAGATGAGTTGCTTTATAAATTCTAAATGAAAATTATATTCTAAATACCTTGGAAAACATAAAAAGCAATCATCCATTATGCTACCACCCTAACAACTCCTGTTAGGATTTGGGGAGACTTCCTTCCGGTACTATTTTACGTAAGTACAAGCTCAGTGTATGCCTATGGCTACTCTGACTTCTCTCCCACTCATTAACGTAATTCCGTAGAGCTAAATAATTTCCATAATATTTGAAATGGCATTATAGGAATCCCTGTAGAGGATGCACCGTAATACACTTAACTGTTCCTTGGCTATTGAATATTTAAATTGTTTACAACTCTTTGCAATTTTAAATAATTGCAAATTATTTACACACATAGTCACACAGAGTGCTGTTTCCATATTTTGGATTTCTCCTTTAAGAGAGATTTTCAGGAGATGGATGCTCGGGTCAAAGTGCATCTCAACCTTGGTTATCACTGTCGAAATCTCCGCCCACCTCCCTGGCCCATCTGGTGGCCCTCTCTCTGAATTTCCTACTGTCTGAGCTGCAATTGGTCCAGGACATATCCTCTGCAAAAGCCCCGTAATCCTATCACTCCTCGCTGCCTTCACAAAAAGCAGGATCCACTCTTTCTTCCATTACCTTCAAGGGCTCTTACAAACTGGAGGGTACTGACAAGTGAAGGTGCCAGGGAGGGACACGACAAACCCGATGGGTTGGTTAGGACGAGATGAATGTGGGATTAAGAAGAAAGAGGGAGCATTAGAAACGGCTCAGGAAAGCGAGACCCTGGAGCAGATCCTGACGAGCTCCCACGAGCTCATCTTGAGGGGGTTTCGGAGAGGGGTGGGACAGGAGGGGTGTGGGGGGGGGGCGGTGAGGGGTTCGTGCAGCCTGGCTGGTAGCAGCCTGACTTGAAGGGAAATGAGCTCTTTGGGAGATGGAAGGAGCTGAGGTTATTTATAACCTGAGAGGGTTATTTGCTGGACAAGCTCTAAGCTTTCTAGAGACGGGACTCTGTGGGCCTCTGGGGTATAGTTCAAGGTCAGAAGTGAGCGGGGGATCAGCAAAGGCAGGACTAGAGGAGTAAGATGCTGGCAGAGCCTGGATGATGCCAGAAGGACAAAGGCAGGGCCCAGGCAAATGGGCCGGCAGGTGAGAAGAGGGCAGATCAACCAGAGTAAAGAAATTTTTTTTTTTTGCCCTGACCACCTGGTTCCATTGGTTAGACCCTCACCCTGACCTGCCAACGCTGTGGGCTCCGTCCGGGGTCGGGATGCACGCAAGCGGCCACCGTACTACTCGGGCAACAAATCGATGTGTCTGTGGGTCTGTCTCCCTTCCTCTCTTTCCCTAAGCCCAATTTAAACATTTTGTAAACTGAGTCATAAGTTCACTTGTCTGAGGGTAGAAGCCTGGACAATGGCCTTTTAGTTGCTATCTATAACTGTAATTCTTTGGAAGGAAAAGGGGAAAGAAGGAGACAATGAAAAAAAAAAAAGCTTTTTTTCTCTTTTTCCTCATTCTTTCAACAAATACTTCCAGTACTTCTTCTGTTTGAGCTCTTTCTGATTATCTTAGTAAGCCAAATTCAAATCAAATAACCCTTCAGCCTCCAATGCTTTTAGAAGCTAGGAAGAACTGGAGACATGAAGAAAAGAAACGGGTGTGTAAGGAACGAGCTAGGAAGGAATGCACACCCTATGCTCGGCGCACTCAGGCTACGCCTCTGCAGCCGGTGCACTTGGTCTCGACCGTGAACGGCACCACAGAAGGATACAGGGCAGACTGCCTTCCAGACTCTTCCTCTCGGCGTTCTGCATCGCATGCCGGGAGGAGAGTGGGGCGGTCAGGGGCTCAGCCACCGGCACCACGGGCATGGCGGTGATGTTGATGATTTCCATCTCCGTGAAATGAGCCACTGTCCAGTGTCTTGTAAACTGACAGATGATAGCAAGTTGCCACTTTTAAGAGCCTCCCATTTCTCACTCTGATCTTGTTCTCTGTTCGGCCAGCCTCCTGGAAGTCACAAAGAGCACGAACTATCTTAGGAAACACAGCCACGCTCCTCTGGCAGGCAGGGCTGGCAGAGGCACACGCCGCACGCCACGTGGGGAGCAGAGCTTCGGTCTGAGAAGCCCACGGTTGAGTGACCGTGGTGCACATGTTTCCTTTCTCCCTGCTGATGCCCCTCACCCCAGCCTCAACGACACTGCTATACACTTGACCTTCAAACCACAAGAGAATGAGGAAGGGCTGCCCCCATGTAGTGGAAAATCCACATATAACTTTTGACCCCTGAACCGAATTACTGAGTATCTGGGAGCCTTTTCCATAGCCTAAACAGCTGGTTAACACACACTTTGTAAGTTATATGTATTATATACTGTATTCTTACAACAAAGTGAACTAGAAAACAGAAGATATTATTTTAAAATCATAAGGAAGAGCCCTGGCTGGTGTAGCTCAGTGTATTGAGCATGGGCTGCGAGCCAAAGGGTTGCCAGTTCAATTCCCAGTCAGGGCACACGCCTGGGTTGTGGGCCTGGGAGGTTGAAAAGGCTCGGGCCCCAGAGGACCCAGCAAGCTAGTCTGCAAATTAGAAATAAAGTCAAACCCTGTTTGCCTCTCTGAGCCTCACCCGTGAAGCCAGAGATGCGGATGAGGTCCCTAAGACCCCTTTCAGCTGAGACACTACGATTCTCTGATGCGGGTCCATCTCCTCAGCACGAGGGGCCTGATCTACCCGAGGCTTCTGCTCCTTCTCGGGAAACTGGCCCTATCGCTACCCTGCCTCCTGGATCCTTGCTTTGTGGCCAGGAGCTCACCACTACCACCTGTGGGTCCTCCACATCCGTGGCCTGGTAGCAGAAGCCTGGTTATAGTGAGGGGAAAACATTGCCATCTGCCCTCAAGACGCTCATACAGAATGGCAGGAAAGAGAAAATGGAAGCAGAGTTTGATGGAAAACTCAGCCAAGGGGCCCTTCCCCGGGCCTCCCTTCCTTCCCTCCTGTTCATGCCTTGGGTCCTGCCCTCTTCTCCCCAGGCGGGTGTCCCACCAGCCTGCCCCACGACCTCCTTCCTGGCCCCTGCCATGCTATGCTTCACCCCTCTATGCCTTTGCACATGCTGCTCCCTCTCTTTCCAAAGCTCCGCCAGGTGATGCATCTTTTTGGAAGACCTTCTTCACTTGCCCCAGGCCATTAGCACTACCCGGTCCTCCGTGCAGCCCAGGGTCCTGCTTTCACTTCTCCGCCATGGGACTTACAATTCTCAAGTGGAGTGATTTGCTTCTACAGCTTTCTCTATTAGGGAAGTTCCTCCTCAGGGATTAGGGTCACTCAATAGTTGTTTCCACCACATTCTTTCTAGTCCAAAGAGGCTGTCTATTTCGGGCCATCCCAGGTCAGTGGGGTCATGGGAAGGGCTGGCCCAGGCCCAGGTCAATACTCTTTCCTCTCCTGTTCCTTGCCTTTAGCGAACAGGCCAGGGGGAGACGGTGGGGAGCAGGCAGGGGCGTCACAGGGCCCCTCACTTTCCTCCCACCACTCTCCAGCATGACTGGCAAATTACATGTTCTCCGAGAAGCCAGGTTCAGCGTGACCCTGTCACGAAGCATCTTGCTTCAGCTTAACATTATTACTCATGTCTAATGGGGAGAATTGAATATTATGCTTTTTTTAGAGAAATGTTAAAAATATATTGTTTGTTCCCTTCTGAATGTTTCATCATACCATTTTAGAATAAGTGTTCTCTGAAGCATGTTAAGTTTTTATTGTCAGCACTTAAGGAGGAACACAGGGCAGGGGAGGGAACTCGGCTGAGTGTCTACCCCGTGCCCAGCCCTGCGCTGTGTGCCAGGGGCAGATGAGGAGAGTAGGAAACATCCTGCCCTCAGGAAGCAGATTCTGGCAGCTGAGACCGGAACATTCTTGTTTTAAGTTAACATGTTTTTGCTTAAATAAACTGACTTCTGCCCTGGCTGGTGTGGCTCAGTGGAGTGAGCACCAGCCTGCGAACCAAAGTGGCAGGTTCAATTCCCAATCAGGGCACATGCCTGGGTTGTGGGCCAGAACCCCAGCAGGGGGCGTGAGAGAGGCAACAGGTTGATGTGTCTCACAAACACCGATGCTTCTCTCTCTCTCTTTCTCCTTCCCTTGCCTTCTCTCTAAAAATAAATAAAATCTTAAAGAAAAAACAAGTTGACTTTTACTCAGTTTAACCTTGGGTAATTCAATAACTAGTGAGAGTGCCTAACACAAGCCAGCAGTCTACTCCTCCCGGGGACAGGAGGGTGAGCCCACCAGACTCGCTCCCTGCCCCGAGGAGCTGCGTCTGCTAGAGGAGGCACGATGACCAAACAGTTATATGAAGTAATCATGAATAAATAACTCTGACCACATCTTCCAAGGGTCACACAGTGCTACGAGATGACATAACAGTGGGCGCTGACCTAGTCAGCATGGCCAAGACTTGAAGGAAGAGCAGGATTTCATTAGATAAAAGGACAGCGGAGGGGGTGGGGAGAATACATGGACAACTGTAACTGAACAACAATAAAATAATTTACATTAAAAAAAAGGAGAGGGAAACACCATCCAAGCAGAGGGGGGCAGGGCAGAAAGGTAGGAAAAGGCTAGACCTGTGCGTCACAGCAGCCACTAGCCACGTGTGACAGGCAAGCCCTTGGAACTGGGTCAATGTCCCTGAAGAAGTAACCTTTTTATTTCAATATGAAAATGAAGCACTGCCCCGACTGGTGTGGCTCAGTTGGGGTGGAGTGTCCTCCCGAAAAGGGAAAGGTGGTAGGTAGGGGCACCTGCCTGGGTTGCGGCCAGCCCCCTATTGGGGCGTGTGCCAAAGGTGATGGGTATTTGTCTCCCTCTCTTCCCCTCTCGCTAAAAATAAAATAAATAAATAAATTTAGGGCCCCAGCTGGTGTGGCTCAGTGGATTGAGCTCGCACTGCAAACCAAGGGGTCGCTGGTTCGATTCCCAGTCAGGGCACGTGCCTGGGTTGCAGGCCAGGTCCCCAGTGGGGACCGTGTGAGAGGCAACCACACATTGATGTTTCTCTCTCTCTCCTTCTCCCTCCCTTCTGCTCTCTAAAAATAAATAAATACAATCTTTTAAAAAATTAGAAAATGAAGCGGTACCATTTTAAATATATTAATTATACAACGTTAAAATGATAATATCTGAGACACTTGAAATTAAATATTATTCAAATTAATATCACTTGATTTGTTGTTGTTGTTGTTTTCCACTTTCAAAAATACGGCTACTAGAAAATTCGAAATGACATATGCGGCCCACATTATGTTTCACGGCCAGCGCCGGGCTAGACCGTGCAGATTTTGGCTCTAGGACATGGAACTCTCCCTTTCTCGATGCAGTCAAGTGTAGTTGGAAGAAAATTACACTCGGAGCCGCAGACCCATGCATGGGTGCTGCACCTCCTTGGCTGGATAGCCCGCACCCACCAGGCACCCCGAGTTCCTTCATTTATCAAATACAACTAACAACACACCGGGTTAGGACTGCGGGAGACCTAGAGTTGATGCTGTAGAAGTTCCCTGCCCCTTGCTCACTGTGAGACCGTAAAGCGGCCCCTGAGCCTCGGTTTCCCCCGCTTATAGAAACCGAAGAGAGTCGGGCGTGGGCAGGCGGGGAGGGTAGGCCACCGTTCTTCTGTCGGGCTTACCTGAGGACGCCGGTTCAGTCACAGGTCCCTCAGGCGACCCTGCAAAGTTCTGTATGCGACAGCGACGCCTGTTGCCCCCACACCCACTAGGAAGGGGTGCCCTTTGCTTTGTAGTCGCGAGGGAGCAAGAGCAGAGGCGCAAACAGGGAGAGGCCCATTTTGCTACTGTGAGTCCCGGCATTCTCCAGGCAACGCCGGGCGCGACCACCACGTCCCCCTGTCCCACAACAATGGAACCTCCGCGCACCGCCTCCAGACGCGGTTACCAAGGTGACGGCCTGTGTAAGCTAGAGAGACCAGACCCATGGATCTGTGGGGAGAGCGAGTGTAGTTCCTCGTTCTTTCCTACACCAGAGGGACATGTAAATGATTCCAGAAGACAACCTCTTTGTGCAGTCCATTTAACATATCGTGGGCAGTTCTCGAGAGTTTCTGGTGCTTCTCAGAGGCTCTCGTAGTGGGCTCAACCGCGCCTGGCACCCCCCCTTTCTCGGTGGTAGAGGCCGAGGCGGGGCTGCACATGCGCGCGGCGGGCGGGCGGTGGCGTGGCCCGCGGGACGGTGAACCCTCGGGGCTGGCCTGCCGGTGGTGTAGGCGTTTATTTGGAACCCGGTTTCTGGAACCTGTAGAGTGCGTCTCCATCCCGGTGTCTCCGGAGGGCTGAAGAAGGGTAGGATGTCCGGGCGCTCCCTAGGGGACCCAGCGCCTCCCGGCAGCTGGAGCGGCCCGAGGGCGCCGGGCAGGGGGAGAAGGCAGGCTTCACCCCAGGCTGGTGACAGCCCCTGTCGAAGTGTTTTCCCTTGATTGTAAATTGGGATAGTAATTCCTTCCTTAGGGGGGCTGTGAAGGGCACGCGAGCGAACGTTTGTTCGCTGCCGTCCACTGAATCCACGAGCCGTGTTGGGGGGAGCCGGGTACCTGTGCGGCACGTACTTGGCTGGCTCTGAACTCTGGGCGACGCGGATCCCTTTGGGAAACCGATGGAAGCCGAAGGTTCATTTTCTTGTTAGGTTACCAGAAGATAATGTAGTTGATGGCCCACTGCACACTGTAAAACACTACAGTGATGCAGTGATTGTCTTCGCCGGCGCAGAGCTGTAGGCTTTGTTTTGAAGGCCAGTTCCAGCTGGGAGCTTTCACGTGGGAGCAAGTTACTTAGCTTCCCTAAGCCTCCGTTCCCTGATTTTGTAGATGGGGACATCCTTGGGTTGCTGTGAGCATCACATGGCACGGCTTTTTATAAACACCGAAGCGCGTTAACCACCCGTGGGTCTGGTACTGTTGTTTTCCCTGATCACAAATAAAGAAGCCTGGAGCCCAGGGTCCCGCTTGTGGGGGCGGGGGAGCGCAGGGTAACGGTTGGGACCCAGATGCTCTGTTCACTTCCTTTGTGCTGAGCCCGCCAAGCCCGCTCTACCGGGGGAGTTCCATTAGAAAGAAGGCTGCCGAGGGGACCTGCAGGTCCACCCTAATGTTCCAGGACCCATGCATGGGTCTCTGCCAGAGCTGTTTGTGGATGATGGGATCTGACTTAAAAGGCAGCTAGTGCAGACCCTTCCTTTTCCTCATCCGTTAGATATTGGCGATGTCAGCTCTGCCATGTTATGGGCCGCCTCCTTCCACTGGACACCTCACCTACCTACAGGACAGGTGACCTTTGACGTATACACTGAGTGAGGGGCACTGTTATCTGTCTGAAAGTGAAGTATAAATACAGCTTCCTTTCTTTAAAATGGAGTCTATGCCAAAACTATGGCCTAGTGTGATTCTCGCCATCGTATGGGAGTGAGTAGAAATACATCCTCTGCCCCAGACCATGAGTCTGGTGATGTCAACTTGGGACAAAGTTTAACACGGGCAAGACAGGCACTCGCCTTTGTTAACAGAAACTGCAGGACCGCACGCACCTGCGCTCAAATTCTAGCTCCCTTCTAGGACCTTCGTGTTTCTAAACCTTATCCGTCAAACGGGGATAACGAGAGGGGCTAACAGAGGCTGGGTGTGAGAGCCGAGATTCTCCGTGCAAAGGTTGTAGCGTGCTGCCTGCCTGGCACGTGGCGAGCACTGGACACGTGGGGCCTCTGCCAGGGCTGTGAATAGCCGCTGAGGATGTATGTGGCAGTGATTTAGGGCAGTAACATCAAGTCGCTCACTCCACTGCTTGTACCCGTGACTTGCTCTGCCCCCAGCACAGGGAACATTGACCTTTCCTTCGTCAGGCCAAAGATGCCTCTCTTTGGGAACACGTTCAGCCCGAAGAAGACTCCGCCTCGGAAGTCTGCCTCTCTGTCCAACCTGCACAATGTGAGTGGCAGGACGAGGGGCAGCCCGGTGTGCGTGTGACGGGGGGCGAGCTGGTCCCGGATGGGGAGTGGGGTCCTCTGAGGCATCCGAGGAGGGGGCATCCTCTTCACTCATGCTGCCCTTGCTAACATCACTTCTCACTCCTCTGTGGAAATCGCTGGCAGAGCTTGTTCAGGAGCCTACTAAGGCAGTCAGTGTCGTGGTCATTGGCTCCGTGTATTATCCATTTGACTTCACTTTATTCCCGAGACGTGGCCAGGAGTCGATTTCAGTCACGTCTAAGAATCAAGTCATTCTGAAAAGATGATGTTCTGCCACCGTCCATGGCATTCAGAAGGCTCTGTCTCAGCTCCCCAGGCTCCCCTAGGGCAGAGCTGACAGGACACCCAGCACTAGGCCTGACGCAGGGTGGGTGCTCCTTGAGGAGCAGAAACGTCAGAAAACACAGTGAATATCAGCAGCTACTACCAGCAGGACGCCAGCATCTGATGCTCGTCCGTGACATGCGGGGTGGGCAAACGTAGGTTTACAGTTGTTCGAATTATGTAATGCAGTAATTCATTAAGTAATGATACAGGAATAAGCTGTGTTTTGCATATTCATAATTGTAAACTTACTTTTGCTCGACCCTGTGTGTACCTCCACAGAAAGCAGCTGGTAACTTGGGCTTATTACACTTAAAAAGAATTTTTCATAGTAGATGTAAAATGATTCATTTTACGAATTTCAACATAAATAGCTTTTTCAGAAAACGTCTATTATATAAAGCAGTAGATTTTGTTTCTCTTACAGTTTAAAAGTGTTTGTCACACGTTACTTGATTTCCTGACTTCAAAAGCATTGTTAACTGTGTTGGGTAACAAATAGAGGAGAGAGGAATTACCAGGGCCCTGTGGTCAGGAGAGGCGCTGGGACCGCAGTGTGAGGGCTGTGGCCACCCGAAGTGGCACGCAGTGTCTCTCCCACAGTTGGACCGGTCGACCCGGGAGGTGGAGCTGGGCCTTGACTATGGAACCCCCACTATGAACCTGGCTGGACAAAACCTGAAGTTTGAAAACGGCCATTGGATAGCAGGTGTGCTGGTTTCCTGCCGCTTTGTCTAGCAGGACTGGGGGGAGGAAACCCTTCTTGTAACTGCCCGCCTGTCTTTCCCCCAGAGGCAGGGATTAGTGGAGGTGTGGACCAGAGGGAGGCCCTGCGCCTCCGGAAGCGGAACCAGCAGTTGGAAGAAGAGAACAGTTTATTGCAGATGAAAGTGGACATCCTGCTTGACATGGTAAGGAAGGTGACGGGAAGGGCTGCCTGGGCTCTCCTTCGGAGGGAGGCTCCCCCACGAGTCAGTGTGTGCAGCTCATGCCTTGTGAGTGCTGGTGTGCCCAGGTCCAGTGCTTTGCCTCCAAAGACACAAACCAAAATCAGACAGAGTCCCTGCCCTCAAGCACTCACAGTCTAGCGGGGGGTGGAGGGCAAAGGCGAAGTGGTACAGGCAGCATTCGGAGTCTACAGGGCCTGGTGTTATGAGAGAGGGAGAGAGAAGTTCCGAGCCAGGAGGGCTCCACACAGGAGGGGGTAGTTGAGCTGAGTGCGGAATGACAAAGGGAGGAGCGGGGGGGCTGGGATGAAGGGAAGGAGGACCATCTGCTCTCCGCTGGGAGGTGTCCTGTCCAGTGTGGGCCTTTGCCTGTGCCTGGTGCAGGCCTGCCCAGGAGCTCTCTGCACCAGCCTCTGTTTCCTGTGGCTATTAAATGCCCAGTAGGCACCCCAGCCGGGTGGCTTGGTCGGTTGGAGCGTCATCCCACACACCAGAAAGGCTGTGGGTTCCATCCCCAGTCAGGGCGCATGTGTAGTTTGGGTTTGATCCCTGGCAGGGCACGTTAAGGGAGGCAAATGATGGATGCTTCTCTGTCTCTCCCCCTCCCATCCCCTCTCTCTCCACCCCCTTCCTCTTTCTCTAAAATCAATAAACATATCCTTAGTTGAGGATTAAAGCAGCAACAACAAAGCCCAGCAGCCCGTTGGGCCTAGAAAGACACCTGAAGGCCGATGGAGAGGCAGGCGAGCGTGCACTGGAGTGGTTAGGAGCACAGTTGGACTCAGACTTCCTGGCTTCTTGCCCAGCTGCACACCAGTCGTGTGGCTTGAGGCAACTTACGAGATCTGTGTGAAGAACTTAGTTCCATCAGCAGTTAACTAGGCATGACAGTGGGAGTCACTAGCAGTCAGTTAATCATACAATAAAGCACTCAGGATCATGGCTTGCTTAGGGAGTATGGCTCTTACTTCGTAGTAAGCTGACCTCTCCTTCCGAGAGTGTCCCTCTCTGTCCCTGTCGTGAATATCTGAAGTCCATTGAAAGATTTCGGTGAGGAAAGCAGCGTTCTTTTTTTTGAAACATTTTTCTCCCTATGCATCATGGGAGCTACAGCTTAGAAGCAATTAATCCTTTAGCTTAGAATCACCAGTATCTCTGCCTTTTTCATCCCTTGGGGTGTGCTGCTGTTAACACAGTGAGTGCTGTGCAATCCTAGGTGATCAAAAACATTGATGGAGCCCTGGCTGGTGTGGCTCAGTGGATTGAGTGCTGGCCTGCGAACCAAAGATCGCCAGTTCAATTCCCAGTTAGGGGCTCATGCCTGGGTTACGGGCCAGGTTCCTAGCTGGGGACTGCAAAAGGCAACTGATTGATGTATTTCTCATACATTGATGTTCCTTTCCCTCTCCTTCTCCCTCCCTTCCCCTCTCTCTGAAAATAAATAAATAAAATCATTAAAAATATATATATTGAGTTATTTTTAAAAAGCCATGGATGGAGTGCATTGAGTTCTTCAAGTGCTTGAAGTGGTTACGTTCTGCCCAGTTACAAAGCAGTCCTGTAACGGAGGCCAGCCGGCAGTGTTAGAGGAATGCCCAGGGCCTTTCCCCGGCGCACAGGGCTGGCCTTGAAAAACCCAAAGCAGCCCAGAAGTGTCTTTCCTAACAGTCTGCTGCTGTACTTACAGTTCTCTGAGACCACGGCCGAATTCCAAATAATGAAGAAGGAGTTGAATGAGCTGAAGAGTGTCAACCGGAGAAGGAAGTGAAGACCGCCAGAAACATTCGTTAGGAGAATAGGGAGAAATCTACTGATCAGGGAGTTTTTGTTTGTTTGTTTGTTTAGCCAAGCTCACGGAGTTAGGTCCTGGGAGAGAGTGCCATGTAACGGGGCCAAA
Organism: Tonatia bakeri; assembly: GCA_004024845.1. Taxonomy (NCBI): domain Eukaryota; kingdom Metazoa; phylum Chordata; class Mammalia; order Chiroptera; family Phyllostomidae; genus Tonatia; species Tonatia bakeri. Next base: position 17,035 of record PVIA01006290.1, on the reverse strand, counting down.
GGCACTGGCACCTTTGATTCGCAAACTTCCCTTCCAGCGTTTGGTGCAAGAAATCGCTCAGGACTTGAAAACAGATCTGCGCTTCCCGAGTGCAGCTACTGGTGCTTTGCAGGAGGCGAGTGAGGCCCATCTGGTCGGCCTTTTTGAAGACACCAACCTGTGTGCTGTCCATGGCAACCATGTAACAGTTACTCCAAAAGACATCCAGCTAGCGTGCGGCGTACATGGAGAATGTACTTAAAAATCCACTATGATGGGAAACATTTCCTTTTTTAAAAAAAAGTCTCTTCCTGTTATTGGTAGTTCTGAATGTTTTCTCTCCCCCATCCCCCACGTGGACTCAAAAGGTATCTAGGTATATGATTGCAAGTGGAAAATAGGGAACAGAGGAGGTGAGAAATCAGGGGTTGGCAGTTTTTCCATTTTCATTTGTGTGTGAACTTTTAAAATATAAATGTGGGGACATAAAGCATTAACACAGGTCAAAATGTTCCAGTGAACAATTTTAGCAGTTCAAACAACTTTATGACAATATAAATAACCCTGCTAAATTTTTCTGGATGATGCCAGCTTTGGATTTTTAAAAACAAGTAAATTTCTTATTGATGGCAACTAAATCGTGTTTGTAGCATTTTTTATCACAGTAGATTTCATCCATTCACTATACTTTTCTGAGTTGTCCTACATGAGAGCACATTTTTAATGTCTTCTGGGCTGTTCCTGTAAGTTTGCTATTAAAATACATTAATCTATAATTAAAAATAAAATAAATGGGATCCATGGGAGGTGTGTTTAAAAAATGCAGGTTTCTGAACCCGCGAAGCCCCCTAATCAGAATTACTGCAGAATTATTCCATAATTTAGAAAGTTTACCCGGTATTCATTTCCACTGAAATCTCAGCTGCCTCCTGACTCCGGGCCAGAGGGCGTCGCTCGGCCGCAGCGCTCCGGTCTCCGGCTCCCGGAAGGCGCTCTATCTTCCGCTCCGCGCTACACTCGCCTTCCTCCTTCCGGTTCCGGTGTCTCCTTACAGCCATGGCTGCCGCCGTCGCCGCCGCAGGCCCTGGAGCTCCCCTCTCACCAGACGAATTGCCTCCGAAGGGTGATGCCGAGAGGACTGAGGAGGAGCTGGAGGAGGAAGACGACGAGGAGGTACTGGGGCCCCGCGGGGCGGGGCTGGATGGGGAGCGGGATTCCAGACGGGAGCGTCCCGCCCGGGAGTGTGAGCTCCGCGTGCTGCGGGACCGGGGCAAAGGCGTTTAGCGGAGCCTGGCGAGGTCGGAGCGTCTTCTCCGAGAAGCGGACTTAGGGGCCCCTCTGGGCCCAGGGTGCCCTAGCCTCGGGGTGGCGGTGGGCGGCTCGGCGTGTCCCGGCGTCGGGAGGAGGTTACCGCCGCTTCGGCCAAGACTCGGGCCTCCTCCACCACAGCCGGATGAGACCCTGTTGGAAAGACTCTGGGGTCTGACGGAGATGTTTCCGGAGAGGATCCGGTCCGCGGCCGGAGCTACTTTTGATCTCTCTCTCTTTGTGGCTCAAAAAATGTACAGGTAAGCGACAAGGGCAAAGACGGCGGGGTGTGTCTGGGGTGCCATGAATGAACACGGGCTTTGGAGGTAGCATACCTGGGTTGGGAGCCAGCCTACCACCTAAGGTCGTGGAGTGACCTTGGACTTGTGGTACCTTAACCTTTCTTAGTCTTGGTTTGCTGTTCTATAAAGTGAGGATTCTTGTCAGGCAGGGGCCTTATTGGGGTCGTTTCAGAGTAGGTGAGGTAATTAACGTATTCGTATCTTTGTAAGAACCCAGGAGAGTGTTAAAACTGCTCTCACTAGATGTACAGCTGCCAGGATTGCTGCTCCTGTGTCTGGTCGGAGTGTGGTGCAAGAGTTGGGTAGAAGACGTTTGTCAAAAACACTGGAGTACATATAGCATGAGGAACTTTGTTCCTGCCTGGTGCCGTTGCCTGGTTTTGCTTCACCATAGTGCGACGAATTCTCTTGCAGGTTTTCTAGGGCAGCCTTGTGGATCGGGACAACTTCCTTCATGATTCTGGTTCTTCCTGTTGTCTTCGAGACCGAGAAGCTGCAGATGGAGCAGCAGCAGCAACTGCAGCAGCGGCAGGTGAGCCCAGGCCCTGGGCTTTTTGCCAGTGATGGAGCCGCAACCTGGTCAGGGCTCCCGCACCTGGCCGGACCCGCGGTTCCTGTGTGGGTGGAGGTTGGGATCCGTTCCATGTTCTTGTGTTGTCAGCATTGTTTTTGTAGGGCTTGTCTGCCCCCTTTTACGTGGGATGGAAAATGAGATCCCTGGGTCTGGACAGTGCCTTACATCCTTCCTTTTCTGTTCCAGATACTTCTAGGGCCTAACACGGGGCTGTCAGGAGGAATGCCAGGGGCTCTACCTTCACTTCCTGGAAAGATCTAGATTGTTAACTGCTGTATTTGACCGGTCTTGGCAGGAGAAGTTTGAAAATTCAGTAGTGTTTCCTGATTTTTTTTTTTTTTTGAAATTTGGGTACAGTGATCTATCCAAACCTGGTTGGCCTTCCTACTTGCAACTGTGTCCTCACTCTGACACCAGAGTGCGGTAGCACAGGTGGTTCCTCCACTCCGGCCGTCCCATGTCTTTTGCTAAACTGACTCCTGACCAGATCTCAGTAACTCGATGTGGGGCCATTGGGAAGGTCGTACCCGACTGTTGTTTTGATGGGCACACCGTGAGAAATACAAACGCATTGTAGATGCAGTGTAAAAGCAGCCACTATGAATTTCTGTATATTTTGGAAGAGATGGCAGGCTGGCGGCAGCTTAAAGCACAGGATGGGGACGGGAAGGCAGAGCAGCGTACTTCCGCTGCACATTTTGGCTGTCAGACCTGTGTGTGTGTCTAAAGACAGTAAGAGTCAGTGCTCACTTTTATATTTAAATATTAAAAATTATTCCGGCCCCAAGTGTTATGTGTGTACTTCTGATACATACACACCTCAAAGTTAGGCCGTTTCGGAAGGGCAGAGACACGAACTACACCAGAGCACAATGCATCTCTAAAAGAGCCTGCGGACGTGAGTGAATCCCTCCTAATGCAGCATCACGCTGTGTTTGCCCTGTGTTCCTTTATGTCTGTAATCACAGAAGTCAGACAGACACGAGGCTTATGTACAGATTTTCCATTTTTAATATTTGGTTATTAAACAAAATACATCTTTTGTAAACAAACCCAGCACAAGGCCAACAAAAAAGGGTGGGGAATAAAAGCAAGAAAAACAAAAAGCCTAGGATTGCCCCTCCTGGGCATCAGGGTCAGGCCTGCCCCCTTCTCCAAAGGAAATGGGACTTTTTGCCCTTGGGCATCAGCTTGGGTCCCTGTTTCTAAGCACCAGAATTGGATATGAACAGAGAAACCAGCCCTGAAATGTTTAAGTGTCTTTGCATATCCCATTGGCTCATGGACTCCAAGGCCCTGGGGACCCCTTTGAAGTGCCATTTTCACAGGTCCAAGCAGATTTGGAGGAGCTCCCCCCTTTCCAGGAAATGGCTATCTGTCCCTGACAGTGCCGGTGGAGCCAAGGTCCTGGTTGTGACAGCAAGGTTGGCTGTGACTTCTGGCTGGTGGTGGTTGGAATGTCAGTGTGCAGGGGTCAGGTGAGCTCTCTGTGGTGCCAAGCAGGTCTGATGTAGAAAATGGTACAGAAGAAACTGGTCAGTTGCGTAGACGGTGGAATGCAGTAGCTGCTTGGCGGCCTCTTACTAAGCAGAGGAAGCGGCCGTGTTGAAGATCGTGTGCAGAGAAAGTGCTGGTGTAACATGCACTCCAGGCACGGGGGGGGGGGCGCTCCTCCGTCCCGTGTCGCCTCCTCACGTCTCAACATGCAAGCCACGGGCTGGCTTCGCTGCTGGAGGAGTCGGCAGCTCTCGGGCCTGCCGGGACCGTCGATCTGCAAGGGCTCGACAGGTCACCTCTGCCTGCCCACCGGCCTTGAGGCAATTACAACCATTTTGGTGACACGCAGTACTCCCCCGCCCCGTTTCCCAAAGTCACAGGAGGAAAGTGGCCTACAACTACTTAAAGAGGTATGGGGTGGCCAGTTCTCAGTTGATTTGTAAAGGAAATCACAGAAAGATGACAAACCCAGGTCCTGTAACATAACGCACATGACCGCCCGATTCGAGGACTCTACTTGTCACTACAGTGACTCAGAGCCCAGGACTTCTGACTCTAGTTAGCCTCTTCACAATACTTTCCTCGTCCAACTCTGCTTCAACCGGTGGACCTTGATGTTGAAGGCAGGCTAACTTTTTTCCAGTTTTTGCCACTAGGAAAACTGCCCTTTTGCTTATCTTGTGGCCCAGAGCCTCCTACATGACTGTCTGTCATGGAGTGGCAGGGACAATGCTGGCGTGAGGCAGCCAGGTCGGCCACGCCCACCTGGCTTTGGTCGTGTCCTCTTAGGTGTCTAGCTCACCCTGTCACACTACAGTGTTGCAGGATTCAACCACTCGGTATGAAATAGAGAACTTTTCATTATAAAACTCCAAGGATAGCCATAAACCACCCTTAAAAATAGGGTGAGGGGCGGCATGGAGGGCTGGAGATGGCTCGCTGCACTGCTGCTGGGGTTGTGAAGACGGTTTCCTGAGAGGCCCTTCCGCTCTGGGTCCTGCGAACCAGTCACACGGGCTTTGCGTGTGCGGTGTCTTCAGCCCCGCTGGCAGCCAGGACGGGGGAAACGGGACAGCATCTCCAGGCAGGCCAGAGAAGCCGTGAGCTCCAGCAGAGCCTCCGTCAAGTCCTCAGAGGAAAGGGAGAAACAAGCTAGGACCCACCTTTTGCCCTCCTCTCTTCAAATGAAATAAGGGTCCTCTGCCACTTGCCGTACACAGAAAGCCCCTACCTTCCCTTCCAGGAACAAGGAACGCTGGTTAGTTCTTGTGACATTTCACACATCTGGCCTATTGCACTGTCAGATCTGAGGGGAGAGACCCGCTGAGATGTTGGGGGAGTGGCGCGGGCAGACCCACTGCACAGGCCACAGCTCATCACGGAGGGCTGGGTGGAGAGAAGGGAGGCTGGGCGGACCTGTCATGGGTCCGCCCTCCAGCTCTGACGGGCCTCCACCTCTTCCGGTACCACCAGCAGGAGTTCACAGTTCTTGCCTCGCAAATGGTGTTTCAGAAATTTCCTATGGGGAAAAAGTGAAAGAGAAAAAAATGTTGGTGAAATTGCAAATTCCAGTCTTGGGGCCCCATGTTCACTATCTGTACCCTTGGCAATCCTAAAAAACACCCTCGTAGTGATCTGTTCTTGGAGGGCTCCCTTCAGCCTGTCCAGCTGGGTTTCCAACCCGAACTTCTCTCCCGCATCTGACGGTCAAAGGTAGCTAGTGCTGTGACAAACAGCCAGCCCAAAGTGTTCTACAGGACTTCAATTGTTTAAAAAAAAAAAGTTCCTTCATTGGTCTCAGGGAAATTTCACCCTCTCTGGCCTGAATGTCTTCCTTCCTCTGACCTGGCAGCTCCACGGTCACTGCTGTCTGAGTGTTGGTGACACTACCATGCTGGTACCACCAGACCAGAAGGCCAGCATCCCAGAACTCCACAGGCCATCAAAGACTCGGGTCTTTCAAGTCTGAGACCTTATGATCCCAAGTAAGGCAGGGAGAGGTCCGAGGAGCCGGGAATTTCACTTCCGTTGCCAACGGAAGAGGGGCTGGAGTTCCCCAACGCGGCGAAGAAAGGGGCCCACCCCCACATCGGCCACCACAGGCACCTGAGCTCACTCTCGCCCCCAATCCACTCGGGCATCTTCAGTTTGGAGTCGAGGTTGTAGTAGGCACCGCCCACCTCTCGAACGCAGATCCAGTGCTGCCTTTTGAGAGGCAGCTTCAGCGGGCCCCAGCACAGGCTGGAGGGCAGGTTCATGATGAAGCCCATGACGTTAGTGAGAGCGATGGCTCCGACATCCCTGCGGAGGAGGAGCCAGCGTTAGGCCCAAGGCAGCCTGCCCTTCAAGGTTCCCGGCTGTCACACCACAACTGCCCACCCACCGCCCTCACACCCTGCGTGCCAGTTCCCGAGTCGAGCCTGGTTCAGGTTACCTGCGCTTGTCCCACCAAACGGCTTCGTAGCCTTTGGTCTGCAGTGCCGCCATGATGACGTTCACGTCGTAGTTCCCGTTTCCCAGCATGCTCTTCTTGTGGGGAGTCACCATGGTGTTTGGAGACAACCTACAGATGTGAAAAGGAGGGCTGAGCCCTGCTGATCAGTCCAGCACCTCCTGACCCTGCACCACCAGAGACAGAAGCGCCGTTTTCGCCGCTGTCCCCAGGAGCTCATTTCCTCCACTGAAGTCAACCGTAACCAGCTTTCAACAAACTGTTCTGTAGGCTGGGCTCCTACTGTCCCAGAGATTACCCCTCTTTTTATGCAAAACAATAACTCACCGTGATGGGGCCTATGCCTGTCATTTAGAAAGCGTGTCCACAGTGAAGTCCACGGAACAGCCTCCTCTGTCGGGTCCTGGGCCCACTCATCTCTGCAGCCTCTTTCCTTGCTGATTTCCCCGCCCTCATACAAGCCTTTCTTTTAACAATGGAAAATAGTATCTGATATCTGCACGGGTAGTTTGTTACTCTCGTTTTTTTTAAAGCTTAAATACTTTCTATTCAAGGCTTGCACACTTGATGATAATTAATCATTTAACGCTCACAGGCCTACAGGGGCCCAGGCAGGCCACCTGAATGTACAGTGCGAGCTGGGTCCAGACGAGAAGCAGTAAAAGGCAGTGTTAACGGCTGATGTTAAACTGGATGCATGACCCACGGAAAGCATTCTGAATGCATGTGTCCATGTGTAAAACACTTAAACGAGAATTTTTTAAAACCTGAAAACACCAAGAATCAGCTGAAAAAAATGTTGGTGCCAGACAAACAGAACTCCACTGCAGTCTGGTTCGCTCGCCCCACTGAAGGCCACTCTTGGCCCCGCCTCTTAGCCACGCCCTCATCTCCAGGCGAGGCCAGTTCCGAAGGCATTTCCCATCCTGCACTTTGCTTTCTTTCACAGGCAGGTCAGGCCAGGGCCTGGGGAGCGGGCCCCCCTGAAGGGAAGGGAGTAGGGAGTAAACGCAGAGGTGTGCAGAGCGAGACTTCAGGTCAGTTCTAAAAACTAAAGAAATCTTGTAAAAAGCATAAAACGTTTCTCTATACAGCAAACATGGGTAATTTTTCAACATAGAACATACTCCTGCCACTGCTTAAACCCTCTAATGGCCCCTGACACACTGAACTGCAATCTGCACTACCTCCCCTTTGGCCTGCCAGGTCCTCGGGGTCCTGCAGACCCCATCGCACCTCCTACCACATGACCCCTCAGCTTCTTCACACACAAAGCTCTGGCTCACTGAGGGCCTTCGTACCCACCCACAGCAGCCACCGTCTGGAATACTCTTTCCCTTAGGTTGCTACTGGTCTGCTCATTATTTGGGTCCCAAGCATTATTGCCTTAGAGGCCTCCTCTGACCATCCAACCACAGATTTCTCCCAGTCACTCCCTTCAGTTACATCACAGCCCTCGTCACTACCTGACACGTCTTCCTGGTTGTGTTTTTTCGCACCACAGGGGCCGCCTCTGTCCTGTCGATGCTACATCGCCAGGGCCCGAAGGGTGCCTGGCACAGGATAGGTGCTTAAGGAATGTTGTGGAAGTGTTCTGTGTTTATTTTGTTGTTCTCTTTTCCTGAAATAGTAGTGGGCCCTTAAAATGAGAAGAGCTCACGTGCCTGACCCCAGAGCTAGCAAAGATATCTGAAGACACTAAGTTCCAATTTGCAGCCAAAACATGTGTTCCCTGTAACAACTACCATTTATTGAAAACAGCTGTGCCAAGCCCATGACAGGCTTTCATATGCATTTAATTTAATCCTCGTAATAAGCCTGTGAATTATTTCCATTTTATAGGTTTAAAAAAAACTGAAGTTTGCATGATTTGTCCCTGATCACTTATCTTTCTTTTTTCATATTCTTTTTAAGATTTTATTTATTTATTTTTAGAGAGAGGAAAAGGGGGAGAGAAACATCAATTGGTTGCCTCTTACACGCCCCGAACAGGGGATCAGGCTGGTACCCAGGCATGTGCCCCGACTGGGAATCGAACCAGCAACCTTCTGGATTTCAGGCTGGCACTCAATCCACTGAGCCACACCAGCCTGGGCTGATCACTTATCTTTCAAGTGACAGTGCTAGGATTCGAACTCAAACCTGTTAGAATCCACCGTTGTGCCTGCCTTACAGCAAGGATCCACCATTTGAAAAGGCAGTGCGGCAGAGTAATGAGAAAAGGCCAGCGGAGCCCCTGGGGCCTGGGCTGCAATGTGGCTTAACCGGACGAAGGCTCTCAGTGGGTTCTTAGGCACTCGGATTAGATGTGGAAGCCTATGAGAGCAAGCCCAGCTCAACCCAGACCAGGCTCCTGTCCCCTCGCCACCTTTCCTCGTGACTTCCAGTGCAGTCTCCACCCAGTAGGTTCATGAAGGTGCCAACAAAGAAACTGCGGGGTCTCCCTCCTCTTTCACCACCCAAGTCCCTGCCAGGCTTGGACCTCACAGTTCCCAAGTGTGCTCCCAGAGAAAACGTTCAATACGGTGACTCCGTGAATCAAGGAAACAGGTTTACTGCGAGAATTCTTGGAACCCCCGACGCAGTAACATTCACTGGGTCCTCCATGTCCGTGGGTGACAGATGAGTGTTCTCCGGTTAATCCCTCCACCATCTTGCATCCTGTCCCCCACCTCCTCCCACTGCCTTGAACGTTAAAGAGATGGGGAACATCTTTCAGTTCCCAAACTGTGGTCATGTTTGACCACACATACTGTTTGGGAGGCGTGTCCTGAAAGGATCTCTTTTGTCTGACGTCTCATTCTCACGTCTCTTCCTGTCTACTCCCATTCTCTCCCCTACCTGGAGGCCCCTCACCCCACACCTGGACACTCTGTATCTTTTTTTCCATTACCTCTACTTATTCCTCTTATACCCTCTTCCATTTCCACCCCCACTCCCCACCATCACCACACCACTGTCCCCGTCTGAGTCCTTTTTCTTTTTTGCTCGATCCCTCCACTCCCCAACCCCACACCCCAGAGCTGTCAGCCTGCTCTCTGTCTGTCCCTTTCCACACCTGGACTTTTAAACAGGGTCCTGAACTGACCTCCTTGCTTTCAAGCTCCTCCTCTTCCAATTCACCTACATGTTCCTGCCACACTCACCAAAGCAGCATTTCACTCTCTTACATCAGAAATGCCAGTGGAGCCCTAGCTGGTGTGGCTCAGTGGACTGAGCGCCGGCCTGCAAATCGAAAGGTCACTGGTTCAATTCCTGGTCAGGGCACATGGCTGGGTTGTGGATCAGGCCCCCATTTGGGGGCGAGTGAGAGGCAACAAATTGTTTCTCTCACATGCTGATATTTTTCTCCCTCCTATTCCCTCTGAAATTAAAAATTAAAAAAAAAAAAAGAAAGAAAAAAACAAAAAGAAAAAGGAATGCCAGTGGAGCCAACTGCCGGGTTGGCCAATCGCAGCCCTGCCCGGCCTGCCGCCTCCCTCTCCTCAGGCTTCAGTGCACTTCAGGTGCTGGGACCCTGCGGCCCTCCACTCCTTCATCCCGCTTCCTGTCCCAAGTCAAACCCTATGGCTTCTTCAGGCTCAACCTCACGTACTGCCTCCTCCAGGGAATCTTGTCTGGCTCCTTTGTAGCAGAAAAGGAGGGGGGTTGGGAGGACATGTGTCTGAGTTCACACCCAGGCAGCATCAGTACTAATGGTGAAATTTCATCTCCATGCCATCAGCTTATCTGTAAAAATGGGAATAACTCCCATTTCACAGGCCCACTGAAGAACTCAGTTATTTCACACGTGCCCGAACAAACAGGAAATGGCCCTCCCACTCTGTACCCCTCACAGATGGGCACAGGTGGCTGAGTGAGCATCTGCTAGCCAAACCGGTCAGCACGGGACAGGCGAGAACGGCCTCCCTGATTCCGGAGTGGTCATCTGAGGAGTGGGGTCCACCAGTGTGCCCACTATCAACAGCAGTCCCTGCCCACGGTGCTCACGGCTTTGAATGGATCAGCCTCACCACTTACTCCTCCCAACAACCCTGAGACACAGACCGACCCCACAGTGGAAACACGGAGACTAGGGGCAGAGGGGGTACAGCGAGCTGCCCGGTCACCTACAGCTAGTGAGTGGCAGAGCCAGGATGCAACTTCCTAACTCTGAACAGAGCTAAGGCCACGCTGAACAGCCTCCTGGACACTGTGATGCACTGGTCCCACAAAATTCCCCAGGATCCTGTTCCATTCCAGTGGACGGTTTTCTCGAGGCTCCTTGGCAAACTCCTGTTCAGGACTGACTCTCCCAACGAATTCACTGGAACTTCCAGACCACTAAGCAGGCTTCTTGCTGTTGTCACAGCCAGAGGTTAGAGCCGTGAAGCGTGCAGGATCTGCAGGTGACAGATGGGCTCCAGTCCAGGGTTCACACCCCGGTTAAGTTCCAGGTCCTCTCTCGTGGCTGCCACTGCATCTGGCTCTGCTGGTGACTTCAGATGTTAATGAAAGGAGATGTGGAGACATTCATCCATATGCCTTTCTCCTCTACTTATGTCCCTTTTCATCAGGTCTGAAGAGATGTGACACCAGGAACCACGGCTCAGAACTCTCTGATGTCCATAAACCACTGAAGTACACACGGAGCACAGACCCCAGGCCAGGCGCACGGAGTGCCCTGGAGGCGCCCGCTGTGCGAGGGGCGGCATCTGTCCCGCCCTGGCAGAGACGTGTCAAATCTCTGCAGGCTAACCTTCGATCATGCCTTTTCTCAACTTATTACCACGTGCCTTTAAATGTGGCTCCCGCCCCCTGCTCGGGGCCTTTTAACAGGGAGGCGGGAGGACTTGCCCTGTGGCAGAGAATGCTGGTTGTGTATTAATCTCTGTCCCTTCCACCTCGCTTGAGATCCACCCCCCAGTACCAAGCTAGTTTTCGTCTATTTAGATTTCAATAGCTATTTTATTGGGGAAAGGAACACATACCTAGCTACAAGAACATCTGAGCACTGGAAAACTGAGGCAAACGTAGCGAAAATGTTTGAGACCCGAGGACTTTCAAAACCACCTTGCAAAGCTGCTACCACATCGTTTAACTTCTAAGTTCTTTCTTTTTCAATGTATACACGCAGATGACGAAATGTCTGAGATGAAACACCCCTATCTACACACATGCGCAGCGATGCCACCTGCCCCACTCCTAACCTTTTCTCTAACTTCGCATGTCGAAAACGGACCCTTCTCCAACCTCTTTTCGCCATCACAGGGGACACTACCACCACCTCCAAAGCCTGGACTGAGCCTGCCACACCTCTGAGTCCTGTCTTTCCCTTCCCCACGCTGCTGCCAAGCCGTGAGCTCGGCTCTCCCTAAGTCCCCGTGCGCTTCCATTCCCAACATGAGTCACCTCGCGCTCCACCCTGCTTTGTGTTTCTCTTTTATCTGGCTGAGGTTCAGCTGCCAGGATGAATTTCCTCTCAACAAATGGCACTAATATAAATTTTCCTCATTTCTACTATTCATCAGCACATCTTCAAAAACCACAGAACTTAGACTGCAGGACTTACAACGGTCTAGTTGAAGCTGCCCCCATGACTGTCCTTTCCGTTAGCACCCAGAGACCGTCTTCTCCTTTTAGCCTGTCCTAAATTCCTTGGCTCTAACTTTACTTGAGTCTGTCATCAAGGCCTGGCCATCATGTATGTGCTTCTCAGGCATGGAGTCCTTGCTTTTCCCCCGACGGAGCCAGCACACTGCAGGCGGCCGGTGAGTGCTTGCTTAAAAAACTCCCTTTTCTCCGTCTCACCTCTTCTCCCTTTGCTTTTCCTCTGATCCCTTTCAAGCTTCTTTTTGTGTCTTTGTTTCTATTCATCGCCACAGCATCCCTCCATACGAAATACCGAATATAGAATTCTGACTGGGAATGGGGACAGAGTACACTCCCTTGGTGCACTGGTTTGCTGTGCCTTTAAGGCGGATCTTTACATAGTGCTGGTAGGGAATTGGGCAGTGTAGTACCACCTGCTAAGGCTTTAAAAGCCAGGAACAGGACGCTGGTTCCAGGTGAGTGTTCAGCAAATATTTAACATTCTTTCCCTGAGGGGAAGCACAGCCGAAAGAGCCCCCACTGTAATTCACAGCTGCCAACCTCGGCCCGCATGTTCAGATCCAGATCCAACTCACTAGCGGGGTGAGCAGCTACTGATCACACAACCGTCATGACACGCCTTTCTGATACTTAGAAGGCAACAGGGCAGTTAGGGGGACAGGCCCCAGGGTCACAAAACTGGGGTCCAAATCCTGCCATCGACGGCTCTGTCAACTCTGCGCCGTGATTTCGTTTGGAAAAATGGGAAATATATAACAGAATCTACCTCGTAAGATCAGTGTGAGGAGTGAGTTAACCCAAGGAAACGGTGCTTTGCACAAAGCACAGTGTTCACCTGTGTCAGTGATTGCCGTCGTGACAGATCAGGGGCCACATTTACAGCCACAAAAAACTTATCAATGAACACACAAAATCTTGACTGTTGAAATTTACTGGCAAGTGAAACTGGGCAAATTGCTTACACAGAACCCTAAGGTTTTTGCAAGATTGCTACACATCACCAAGGACCAAGCACATTCAAGTCCTCTCCCTGCTGGCCTTCCGTGAGGAAACAATCTGCAAATGTCCAATTTAGAAGAAATATTAACGGCTGGTCAAAAGGAAGCAGTCTAATGGATGGGCCTCCTTTCTGCTCCTTTCAGTTACAGGACGTGGTGACGCGAGACAAATGATCTCACCTGCCAGGGCCCCAGTTCCTGAAGAGTTAATTCCATTTGCCAGATAATGGGCGTGATGCAAATGGCACGTCCGAGCTGCTGAGGCATAACTAGGGTTACTCCTGGCAGTGGAAAGCAATCACCTCGTTAAAACTTCGTCAGCACACTGGGGTTAACATTCTTTGAAGAGAGGACTGCGTTTCTTTCAAGGCAAGCGGTCCGCACCTATGGCTTCCCAAACCACCCTGAGTAGGCTGCTTCCCGTTGCACTTCAGGTCCTTCGGGGGCAGTGATTTCATCTCTGGGTGAGGGGAGTCAGAAAAGGGTCTTCTGGAACTGCCAATGGGCACTACTTGAAGAATTCTCGAGCTTTCTCTGCACTGACAGCCGAGCAGGCCTAGCCCTTCCTGGCTGGAGCAACCAGACAGGCTCACTGCCAAAGCTGCTACGGACTGCAGACGTGCTGACACGACTTGGTGATCTGAGACAGAGTATCTCACCTGCCCGGGCTCCATGTCCTGCAGAGAATTAGTTCCTGCAGAATTAATTGCTCAAACCATTGAAAAAAGAATTTTAGAACATCAAAGCAGAGAGAAAGATACCGGACTTCCATCACCCTGTCAGGCAGCGCTCGGCAAAGTGGGGAAGAAAGGATATCTAGAATGAAGCAGAAAAGGGAGGGGACCAAGAGTCCGCTTCCCAACACGGCTTTGCTTCTTCGAAGCTCTTGGGACTAATTTCCTGAGCTTCCTGCCTGTGTCTCTGCCAGTACAACACAGACAGCTCAACACGCTGGGAGGCCACACGAGACAATGTAGGAAACGTGCCCAGGCCACCATCCCACCTCCGATGTCAGGTGACTGAGTGTGTAGTCATCTTGTCCCTCGTTCCCTCCTAGGCCACCGAGTCCTTGAAGGCACTACAGCATAGTGGTCAACAGCACGGATACAAGCCCGAATTCAAACTTGGCTCCAGTGCTTGCTATGTTACTTGGGAGTGTTCCTGAACTTCTCTGAGCCCCGTCTTTATCCTTTAATGGAAGTAACAACATGTTTTCCACGAGAACACTCCAAATCCTGTGGACACGACACCACCGAGGTTCTTAGCACTGTGCCTCACCCATAGTAAGTGCTCAATAAATGGTAGAGATTCTCTTTCCAACTCTGCGCCCCTTATACCTGCTCATAACATCATCTAGCTGATACTACCTGCTGGTCTGCAGGTGTACGGAACTGAGACACTGCCCCACCCAGAGAAATTCAGATACAGCAGAAAGTACCGAGAACCAGGAGGGGCCCCTACCTCTGGAAAATCTCCTGCAGCGTTTCCCGGGTGAACGCGCCCCGGTCCTGGAAGACGTTGTTGAGGGCGTGCAGGGCACACAGCTCCCTGCGCTGCTTCTCGTGGTAGATGTGTGCGGGAGCCGCCTGGGGCAGCTCCAGCGACTCCGATTTGGCCTTGTCTCCTTTCCATGGCACGCAACTCATGTTTTCGTTTTAGGTTCCAGAGAGGGCTAAAAACACCCCACCCTTCCCTCCAGAGGAAGAATGTGACCTTCTCAGTCTTTGCAGGATTCCTGAGGTCCACCTTATTTTCTGGCGTCCATGATTTATGCTTTGTCACGGGGAAAAAAGATTGGAATCAAAAGGAAAAAACAGTCCATCTCTTCTTTAAAAAAAAAAAGCAAACAAAACTTTTAGATTAGGGTATTTCACCACCACTGTCAAAGTGCAGATTTTGATAACAATCATGTAAAATCGAAAACCTTGCTCCCTTTTCCCACCCTCCCCTCCCGCCCCCCTCCAAAAACAAAAATCACTATTTTCTTGCTATATTTTCCTCTCTGCAAAAGCCAGCCAGGCCTCAATGCAGGAGGACCGAACGGAATTGGTCACATCGCTCCTTTTCTTCCATTTCTTTCAAACCACAACGCCACTGACTCAGGAGACAAGGCCTAGGTGGTGGATAAAACGGATAATTCGAGCAGCTAGCGAGGGCCGACCAGCGTGGGATCACAGGTAGCGCTGGGGCCTCCCAGGCGGCTCTCCATCCCCTCGGGTGCGGTGGGGCCCAGCAGGGAGCGGACCGAGGTGGGTACAGCTCCCTCGGAAAGCGTGGACTCTCACCTTCTCGCCGCGGCCCTGCGGGGGAGACAACCCCGGTCAGCTCTGGCGGTCAGACGGGGCACCGCAAAAAACCAGGGGGGAAGTGGCACTGCAAGCACGGCCCCAGCCCGAGGAACGATCCAACGATGCGACGGGCAGACTCGCGAGGTGTGGGGCCGAACAATTCGCCTCGCCCTCGAGGGCCCACCCGTCTCGCCGCCCCCACTCAAACCTCCCCGCCGGTCACGTGAGTGCAAGCCGGAGAGCCCTCCCGTCGCTCCCCTAAACCCGGCCCCCACGGCGACCCGCGCCCGCGCCCCAGGTCACCCCCTTACCGCGGCAGGGTGCCACCCGGAGATGTGGGCCACCACCTGGGCCGTGCTCGACCCAGCGCGCGCACCTGAGCCCGACGTCAGCGGCCCTCGCCCAGCGCGTGCTCCGGAAACGCCCTCCAGCACCGCCTGGGCTCCCGCCCCGCCGCGGCGTCACGTCTGAGGTCAGCCTGACGTCAACGGCGCCGGCTTTGGGGGCCTCGGCTGCCGCGCGTCTGTTGGCTGCGTTCCGGTAGCTTTGGGTGCGGGCCAGAGGGCCTCCGCGTGCCGGGCTGCGGAGCCGGGCGGCGAGCGCGAGTAGAGCGGGTGCCCGGGTCGTCGGCTTTGCTCCTCCCCAGGTTGCGCTGGGCGAGGCGGTCAGCGGGAGCCCCGCCTCCCCGCCCGCCACTCCCATCCCCGCCCCTCCTCCGGGCGTCGCCGCCGTCCGGGCGGGGACCCGGCCTGCGGCTGCAGTTAGCGGCCCTCCCCACCCTGCCCCGTGCTCTGGGCTGGGTTACTCCAGCTGAGGGCTTTCGCCAACCCGGACCAGCCGCTCCTACGCTCACCGTTTCTCGTTAGTCCAGCGTGCCGTTCACCAGCTGATTTCAAAGCACCTGACCCACTCGGTCGGGTGCAAGTTCTCTTGGTTAGTGGGCCCGACCGCTCCGCGCTGTCCAGGAGCACTGAGGCTGAGTCACTTTTCAAGCAGGGCGAAGAGTCCTATTTCAGTTCCCTGGTGTCGTATTTCGATTCACTACACACAGACCACTGTCCTCTCGCCCTTAGAGTGGCTGTCGATGGAGCTTTCCTCTGGGTTTTCTTAAGGTCTACCTAAGCGCATTGTGTTAGTCAGAAGGGTAAACGCTCAGTTCCATGCGGACCTCCCCCTCCCCTTTCTTTATCTACCCATCTGGCATATGGAAGGCATCAGCAAATAATTTACTACTCCCCTTAGCTGCCCTCCTTTTGGAAAATTGGAAAAACGAGATCACGCTTACAATTCTGTCCCTTCCTTTTTTAAAATTTTAAGTTATATTTTATTGATGATGCTATTACAGTTGTCCTGATTTTCGCCCTTTGCTCCCCTCCACCCAGCCCCCCCACCCCCTCAGGCACACCCCACACCATTGTTCACGTCCGTGGGTCAGGTGTATAAGTTCTTTGGCTGCTCCATTCCCTACACTGCACTTTACATCCCCGTAGCTATTGTTTGTACTACCACCATAACTACCTATTTCTACTTCTTAATCCCCTCACCTTTTCACCCGTCCCCTACACCCTCATCCCATCTGGCAACCACCAAAACACTCTCCATATCGCGAAATTCTGTCTCTGTTCTTGTTTGCTTAGTTTGTTGATAGATTCAATTGTTGATAGATATGTATTTATTCCCATTGTTCATAGTTCTGATCTTTTTTCTTAAATAAACCCCTTTAATATTTCATATAGTAATAGTTTGATGATGATGAACTCCATTAGTTATTTTTCATTTCTGCTAAGCTCTTTATCTGCCTTTTAATTCTAAATGATAGCTTTGCTGGATTGAGTAATTTTGGCCATAGGTCCCTGCTTTTCAGGACTTTGAATATTTCTTGCCAGTCCCTTCTAGCCTGCAAAGTTTCTTTTGAAAAGTCAGCTTACAGTCTTATGGACATTCTCCTGTGGGTAGCTAACTGCTTTTTCTCTTGCTGCTTTTAAGATTCTCTCTTTATCTTTAACCTTCGGAATTTTAATTATGTGTCTCGGAGTGGGCCTCTT
>PVIA01006289.1:0-99811 GCA_004024845.1 Tonatia bakeri | reverse complement strand
ACTTGATCAAAAATAGAGCTTAGACAAGATGAGTAGGAGAAGTGGATGCAGGGGCCTAAAGAGATTCCAAAAAACTACAATGTGTAGAAAGCCAGAAGCCTTCAAAGGAGCACCACAACCTGAGAAGAAGATGCCATTGCAGAAATGAAGAGAGTCATTATGATGGGGACTCCATCATTTCCTGCAGAGTGTCATCTTAGTGGAAGTAAAGATAAGATGAAATAGAGAAAATTATGCCTAAAGAGTGCTTGAAGAATTTTAACTAGTATAATTATTGTTGGGCTAGTGGAGATGGTCCTTGCACCAACAGTAGGTTCTACTGGTTCTGAAATGGGCTCCTGAAAATGTCTCATGGACAATGTTCAGTATCCCCAAGCATTCTCTGGATTGACTAAGGGGGTATTTGTTGCATGGTTATGACTCTAAGGATCAGGTCTTTTTTGTCTGAGAAGTAGTTACCATTCTACAATGGGCCCTCCTGTTATCTAAAACCCTCAGCTTCCTTAATAAAGAGCCCTAAAATTTTCAGAAATGTGTTTGTGTATAGAAATATGAAGTGCTTTAGTCATTTCTGCTTGTCTATTGAATAGCTAAAATGTTTAGGGGAGCATTTCATAGCAAACATTAAGGGAATTCTCACCATGAAATTGCTCTTTGTAATAGACAAGTAGTATCTGTCAAATAGAGATAGACACCATTTTGTCTGATTAACACATTTTGGATATTTCTTCCCCAGGGGTGGTGTTAGAGTAAGTGAAATTTTGCAAGTCACCTACCCCCCTATCATTTTAGGAATTATTTCCTCTCTTCTTATGCTTCCTTATTCCAAACCTGGTGTTCTACTTTTACCAATTCATATTAAGTTGTGAAAAGGTAACTACAGTGTTTGTTGAATGCAATCAAGTGATAGCTTCATAAAATATCATTAAATTTTTTAAAGAGTGTTGGCACTAGTAATTAAGAGAAGGCGAAATGGGACTACATCAAACTAAAAAGTTTTGCACAACAAAGAAAGTCATCCACAAAATAAAAAGATAATCCACAGAATGGGGGAACATATTTGCTGATGCATCTCATAAGGGGTTAATATCCAAAATTTATAAAGAACTTACAAAACTCAACACCAAAAAAACAAAGAACCCAATTAAAAATAGGCAAAAGACCTAAATAAACACCTATCTAAGGACGACATACAGATGGCCAATAAACATATGAAAAAATGTTCAACATCACTAATCATCAAAGAAATGCACATTAAAACCAAAATAACATATCATCTTGTACTTGTCAGAATGGCTATTGTCAATAAATCAACAAACAACAAGTTCTGGAGAGGATGTGCAGAAAGGAGAGCCCTTTTTTTTTGCACTGTTGTTGAGGTAGCAGATTGGTGCAACCACTGTGGAACCAGTATGGACACACCTCAAAAAATTAAAAGTGAATCTGCACTTTGACCCAGTGATCCCACTTCTGAAAATATATCTGAAGGAACCCAAAACACAAATTCATAAGCACCCCTATGTTCACTGCAGCATCATTTATGATCATCAATATATGGAAATGTCCCAAGTGTTCATTCGGTAGAAGAGTAGATAAAACAAGTATGGGACATTTACACATTGAAATTCTACCAGGCTGTAAAAAAGAAGAAAATTTTATCTTTCACAACAGTGTGGATGGAATTGGAGATCATTATGCTAAGTGAAAAAAGCTAGTCAGAGAAATATAAATATCATATGATTTCACTCATATGTGAAATCTAATGAACAAACTGAACTGACAAGGAAAATGCTGACAGACTCATAGATGGAGAGGAGGATGTCAGCTAGTGGGGGAATTAGCGGGTGGAGGAATTGAGCAGAAAGGAAAAAGGACTCATGGACATGGACAACAGTGTGGTGATTGCTGGGGGGAGGGGATGTAAGGGGACTAAATGGTAATGGAAAAATACAATAAAGGTTAAAGTTTAAAATAAAAAGAGAGAGAGAGTGAGAGAAAGAAGGAAGAGCCTATGTACACATATACCTATCTATATATCATCTGGAATTACATACTTCTGGTCTGCTGGAAACCAGAGACTCAGAAAAAACTTTCCAAACATCCAAAGCCACATTTGCTATTAGTTTTGATGCTATCACTACTGGATCTTGTAGGTATGGGGTGTGTGTGTGTGTGTGTGTGTGTGTGTGTGAGAGAGAGAGAGAGAGGGAGAGAGAGAGAGAGAATTAGGATCCCACTTTAGTAAGATTGTTGAATCTTGCCTTGCTCTAGGTCCAATTGTTCCATAATGCATATATATTAAAGGGGGATAAAAATCTTCCGTGCAACAGCTACAAAATCACTCAGAGCAAAGTTTTGCATTATTAACCAACATATATAACCTGAAAGTACAAAGAGCCAAGGGGCTCGAGGAGTCAAAAATTACCAATACGATTCTTTCTACAAGAATTCAGTACTCCATGGAAGCTGTACAGTAGTGAAGTACACATCTACAACAAGGGGAAGAACAGTGATTAAACAAGACTGATCCTTTGGGGAAACCTACATGATTTCTGCAAAGTCACACATGTGGAATCTGTGAAAGGGTTTTTGTTCTCTGGATTGGGGATGGAATGGATAAATAATTATGCAAAAATAGGAATAACTGCATTTAATTAAGACATTCCAAGATTTTCTCCACTTAAAAATATATATACTTAGAATTCAGTGAGAAGTATGTTATTAACAACTTTGGCTATATAAATAAAATGGTTCATGAGAGAGAGAAAGGAGGGAAAAGGAAAGGATACAAAAGAGGAAGAAAAGAAGAAAGAAAGAAGCAAGAAAGTTTCCTGCTCAATGTTCTTATTCTAGAAAGTAAAATCACTATAGAATTACAGGAACATTTTACCGTGGGGAAATTATTAGTTTAGAATTAGACACAAAGATACTTATAAATAGCATTTTTTATAGATAGAGCACTTTCAACTAGAAATGTGTGCTGAGACTGGACTATTTAACTTACAACAAATGATCTGACATAATACATAATTTTATCTCTAGTTCTGTATTTAACCCTAAGCTTTCCTGAGTAATAAAATATCAAGTCAGTGGAGAAAAACTAGCAAAACTTCAGAATTTGAATAAACTACTTTTCAGAGGATAATAAACTCCTTGAGTTTGCCATCTTTTTTTGTTGTATGACTAGCACCAAACACACAGTGCCTGAAGCAGTCAAAAAATGAAAGACAAAATGATTCATGGGTAGATGGTTAGACATATCAGAGAGCTGAAACAAACAGGCAGATGACTTGAAATGTAGGGCAGAGTATCCAGAAAAAACATTAATGCAGAAATACTTCCAGGAAAATTGGTTCTGATCTCTCAAGTAGCACCAGTAAAAGAGCTTTGATGTTATCAAAAGCATTGCTCCGAAAACAGCCCAGATTTTCTGCACTGGAAAAATGTAAGACCATGTAAAAGATAAAGAAATCTAAATACAAAATGTCAAACTAATCTTCAATAGAACTAGATTAATGCAAAAAAAAGAGAAGGGTGTACCTTAAACAATATTACAATATGCAGATAAAAAAGTATATCCATCCTTCTTTTTAAAGTTAAGAAATGTAAAAGGAATGTGGGGAGGCGGTCAGCATTAGATAATGTATTTAATTGAAAAAGATAAATATATTTTAATTCATTACCAGAAAGGGAATTTATTAGATTGGTGAATCTAGGAAACGTATAAAGATTTTTAAGACCATGTGGAATATTGAAATCATGAAGCAAAGACTGAATAATATATGCATTCTTGTAACTGCAAAAGTAAGAGCAAATAAGACATAGTGGAATTTATGGAAGTGGCTTAGTGGAGTACCAGCAATTGAGAGATCAGCTGTGAGGGCCCACTCTTAATGCACAGGCTGTGCGCCTCCTTTCTAATGTTAATGGTGTTAAAGGAAGAAGAAAACACATGCAAATGAGGAAAATAGCAGTCAATGGTGGCGTAAGATGGGTTCAAGTGAAAACTAGTTTCTTCTTGAAAGAAGATCTAGAAAGAAGTTAGGGAAGGATTTTTTCAGTGATCAAAGGATGCAATCACACAGTGATAGTCTCGGATTATAGATAAAAGAGATTGCATTTAGCATATGTAGTCTTCTTCTCAAATGCTGAGGCCTGTGATGTATTCACTAACTGGGAGTTTTGGTATATATAATGAATTAAATACATTGCATCATCACACTGCTTCACCTGTTATGTTTGATGAAATTCTGAATGCAAGCAGACTAAAGAGAAAATAAGGTATCTGAGTCAAGAGTTACCATACCTCGAAAAGCTTAATGAAATGAGATAAAATAACCAAGAAGTTAGAGTGTGAAAAGATCAACTGAAAAACAAGCTTTTGACATCTAGAAAAAATGTCAAAAATGTCTGTGATAATTATTTTAAAATAGAAATTAGACTTGTTTATCAATTACAGAATTCTTAGAACCATAACTTGAACTTTTAAAGCAGTAAATTCTGAACAAATAAAATGACACTTTAGCATATCGGGTGCTAAAAAAAAAACATATTATGGCAAACAATAGTACAGACTAAAAATACAGAGAACAGCAAAGAGTTTTAGTTAAATTCATAACTGGCAACTCATTAATTGGTTGTGACAGAAAACCAGGGTACATTTAAAAGCATATTCTAGTATTTGAAGTTAACATTAAAGAAGGCAATTTTTCAGTACAATATTCTTTGGGCATAGTTAATGTCTGAAAATTGGCTTGGACCAAAGAATTAACCAAATATGATGACTTACGTGCTTCCAAATATGAAAAAAAGCCACTGGTCACCTTCAGTAAAAAGGCCAGCTGTTTTGAATTCTGGTTAATAATCACTTGTAGTGATGATAGTGGTTTGGCGTATAGTACCTTTGTTTCAAATTCCTTTCTACCTGTGGATATGTCTATATAAAAAGACTTTGGTGTTAATGGCATAATTTGTTCGTTCCATATGGTATAGCTTATGCAAAAATGAAATAATACATTAGATGCAAAAAACATCTTGCTTTGGGCTATACAATCTTTTTCAACCTTTCCTGATTGGGTCTATTTTTCATCCATTAGATAATGTCTGTCATTACTATTGCATATGCCCTAATATTCAATAAGGACCCATTTTACAGTGACAGTACTACATTACTGACTCTTATTCACCTTACTACTGAGCTGTAGGTCTAGTTCTGTCCACTTGTTCTGGCCATTCCCATCTTTTATCAGATTAGTGATAGTCTGAGCCTAATACTCATTTTGTACTTGCCCTTTCCTGAACTTGTGTTGACAAGCCATTTCTTATTTGTCAGAGTTCCTTTGAATTAATTTCCTCTTTTTTCCTGACTAACTGGGTTATTGGTAAATCTAATAAGGAGGCTTTTTCTTCCATCATTCAGAGCATTGATAAACATTACTGGAATCAACCTGATTTCAAAGGAATATCCATTACATACCTTACCTTTGTATCTTCTGCTTCTCATGTGAGTCCAACATTTTTTCCTTTGAGGAATTATCACTGGTGGACAGTTCAGCCTAACAATGGTTTATAGTTAAGTTCAATCATTTTAATTACCCTTCGCTATCACTGATGTTCCCCAGTCCTTGACTTATGTGGAAGCCTTAGGCTTATGAGTACTATCCAAATAATGGTGTCCATTCCCCACATAAAATAAAGCTCTACAACTTCTTGAGGAACCAAGGCCATCCTGATGACATACAACATGATAAATAATTGACCAAATGGTTGTTCCTATTTGATAACTATGCAGCCTGAAGATATTAGGTTGTATCACATTCATTTTACAGATGGGAACTCGGTCATTCTTTGATAGTCATCAACCAATCACAGTGAACCTGGGGTCTTAAAAAAATATCACATCTAAATTTGAATTGTGTTAAATTTCCTAATGAATTACAGAGTACTTGTTTTAGCTGTACTTCTGAGATTCAGCAAGGCCACGTGAAATAATTTAAAGGAAGAGTTATATAAGTCATCTCTTTATTGCTGGGTGTGATTTGATAAGGAAGAAATTTAAATGTTACTAAATGTAATAAAATTGAGGTGTATGTATCCACATTCTTACTCAGTTTAGAAAGCATTGAATGTGTACATCTGTGCTTGTCTTATAGTTGACATTCAGAATGCAGAGATACTGAATAACCCTGTTGAATAACAAAGCTCCATGACACAGCTAAAAAGCTGACATATAAATAAGAACCTATGAATGCTTTTGACTTATGAAACAAGGAGACTCTTTACAGAGTCTCATTCTTTCATGTATCACTATATTAGAACTGTTGGAAAACTATATACCACACTAATTTTCATATCACCGATATCAATTCAACTGCTATATATTCCACATACCCAATCCACAAGCTTCCAGACAAACAGCTGAAGAACTGATCAGCATCTCACAGGAAATCAGCATGGTATGCCAGGTGGGTATCGTATTAAACATGGCAGTGGAGCATGTCCTCCAAAGTAATCGCATTTGCCCATTTCCAAGCATGGTGGTAAAGAAGCTTCTACATGGCAATTCTCAAATTGGCAGTCTAGTTTAAGAATGATAGCAAAATGGCTGACCGCTCATTATTTTAATTCCAAACTAAGTTAAATCTTAGTTTTTAAGCATTTGTTGTATTCAGTAGTATTTTAAAGGCTAAGTGTTACAGAGTTCACATGTTATAAACTAGCAGAAAACATAAGAAGAAATGATTAATATAATTTAGACTATTGAATATATTTAAGTTTATTTATTTAACAACACGTATGTAAGTGCTTTCAATGTGCCAGGCACTCTTCTGAGTCACTTACAAAGGTTAACTTCTTTAATCCTCAAAGCAACCCTATGATTGATGTATTGTTATTATCATTCTCATTTTTCAGATGAGGAAATTGAGGGACTAAGAGATTAAATAACTTGTTTAAGGTCATATTACTAATAAATGACAGAACTTGGATTTGACCCCATCTAGTCTGGCTCTAAATT
This sequence comes from Tonatia bakeri, assembly GCA_004024845.1. Classification (NCBI taxonomy): domain Eukaryota; kingdom Metazoa; phylum Chordata; class Mammalia; order Chiroptera; family Phyllostomidae; genus Tonatia; species Tonatia bakeri. The sequence continues at coordinate 92,796 of PVIA01006289.1, read as the reverse complement.
CTATGCTTTTAAGCACTATTCAATTCTATCAAACAAGAATGGAAAGCTTATAGCAAATTGATAAATCTTTCATTTATGGCATTACATATGCTAAAATTTGTACTATACGAAACATAATCCTGACACCATAAACAGCAGTATATGCACAACTTTAAGCTCCTATTTTTGTTGTGTAAAGATAATATTTTCACAAAATTTTATAGTGATGAAGTTTTAAATTTGAAAGAAAAAATCTAAATTAGAATTTAGATTCTAATTTAGAATAAATAGAATAATAAAATTTTTCCATCATTTAGAATGTCAGGCAAAAAGGTAAAATGATCATCTTTCAAAAAGCTGTGATATCACAAGACAGCTAATCTTAGAAAATGTAACAAATCTGAAGTCCCTGTCACTCTGTAACACTAAGTATGGTAGTGGGTGCACAGCAGAGGGTCAGTAAATATTTGTGATAAATGGAGCTGTCTGCTGGAGGATCTTCCTTCATAGGAGATTCTTACATTTCCATCCCTAGAGGTAAATTTTCCACTAAATTGTTTTCCTTTCAGTATGCCCAATGAGAAAAGATCACCTATTTGGCTACCTAGCACCCATCATGGAAGTTTTCTTGATAAAATGACTGCTGGCTAAAGGCAACATTGTCTCTTCCTTGGCCTTGTCCTCCTACTTTTTCATTTCCAGATCCTTTATTAACCCCATCTTAGAAAGTAAGATGATAAACCCATTCACGCAAAGATGCAAATAACTCAGAGAACACTGGTCATCACTCTACCAAGTTGTATTTAAATCATAACAGCAAATGTAGGCATCAGCCAGTTGGGCCACAGAGGTATCTGTTCTCAGCTCCCCAAAAATCATTTTATCTCTGCAATCTTTCCATGAGAAAAACTTTGCTCCTCTACATTTTACTTGTGAGGGTTGTAAAAAGGGGGTATAAAGGAAACTTCAGCTGATAGAGAATACAGCAAAACCACTAACGGAACACAGACAAAAAGGCCACGTCATGCACAGCACTCCATTCCTTATGAAACTAAACGATGGTTGACAATGAAATTCAAGCTTCTGATTCTTATTAAGGCTGACTATTGAAACTTGATTAGGCCTATAATTACATGCTGCTTGAATCAAGAATGTCAAATAATGGGGCAGGACCTCTATAGCTGAGGAATCAACTTACAACCCACGTTGGTCCAGAACAACCTGCTCAGACAGCACTCAGTCATAAATTGTCCTGGGTTTAACCTCATCAGAATTGTTGGGAGGATATTTTTGTCAAGTACCCAAAACTGAATTCTTTATTTCTGAAACTCTAGCTGATTCTGAGTAAAAGAGGGTGAGAGAGAGAAAGAGAGAGGGAGAGAAAACATAGATATGTCCAAAATGGCCTGTAATTCTGTGGCTAACAAGTAAAATGAAACATAATTACTAAATTTTATCAAAACCTATTATGCATAATTATATAAAACTAACCAGTTAGATTAAAATGATTAAATTTTATTTTTCCCTTTTTAAAAAAATTATTAAATTTTAATTTTTGGTTGATTATGGTATAGAAATAACCTATACTTTTTAGCATTTGCCTTAAAAAGAAGTAAAATTTGATGTACTACATGCTACGTATAGAAATTGTTTAAATATGTAGTTAAAATATAGTATTCTCTGTTCACTGAGGGTGAATAAAATCTAATTTGGGGAAAGAATAAACAGGATGTGCTTACAATGTGATATATAATGTGTGTAAGAAAATTTGTAGCTGTACCATGAGAAGCCTCCCCAATTCTTAGTTTTAGAAATTTCACAATGGCTATCAGTTACATGTACTACATAGTTATATCACTATTAATTACCTGTCATAAACTAGTGGCAGGTCTGGGTGAAGGCCTCAGGGTATATGTCACATGGCAGCTTAAAACCGGTAAGTGTACACAGTCAAGAGCTGTAAAGTATTCACATTAAAAACCAACAAGTCTAGGCAAAAACATCATAATCTCAGGTTTTTTTTTATAATCTTCCCTATGAATTCTATCACCTATGATTACCTAACTCCTTACCTCCACATCAGCCCAGTTGACTTTGACTTAACTCTACTCCTTCCTGGTCAACTAAATTTCTTAGGGTTTCTGGCAGTAACTATTAAGTAATTCAATCCCACCCTGACTTGGCTTGTCCTCCAGCTTAATCCTATAGTGCAGACCAATCTACTACTGCTGTTTCCAACATTATGCTTCTCTTTCAGGAATAACTGACTTTCAAAAGCTATAAGAGTATATAAAAATTTAGGTCTGTCCTAGAGGTTAGGAATTCTGTTCCTTGTCCTGCAAAAAACTAGTGCTGTGACCTTGGCGTATTATCATCTACCTTTTCAATTTCCTGAATTATTTCTTTTGAAATGTCATGGCTGGATTATATGATTATTAAGATTTTATAGAAATTATGATATCAGTTTCATATTACTGTGTTAATGCAATTATTTTATCAGTTCTGAGAGTCGTAATATACTTGATAGTGGATAAAGACCAAGCATATCATAAGATGTAGTGCCAATGCCCATCAATAAAATAAGCCAAGAAATGTTTTTAAATGTGTGATATTTTGTGATTCTTCCTGTAATTCCCTATGACATTATTTTATCATACAGTTTGCAACCCTTCCAGTTTCCATGTTCTGCTAGGAGATCAGTTTAAATCAGTGAGATGTTAACATCAAGCTATCTGCATTTTTTCAGCTTTTAATTTTCAAAACATCTACAAGTAAAATGATTGTTTTTGACATTATTTGACTTTCTTGATTCAAGTAGGGTGTAATTATACCCCTGATCAAGTTACTGTAGACAGCTTGAATCCAAAGAGAGATACCACATATGGAAGTGTTATGGTTAATCACAAACAGATACAACTGGATTTTTGTTACCACACATTTATGCTTGAGGTGACATCTACTTTTTACAATAAGTATAAGAAAAAAGAGTGCACATATGCTAATACATATATGGTTTTTAATTAAATTGAAATATTTAAGTCAGTGTAAATTTAAAAACATTATCCCCATGTTTGCAATGTATGTTTATAAAGACTTAATAGTATATGGATTTATTTGCTGTTAAAACTCAATTTTATCATTCTGACCTGGACCACAGAACCTAAAATGTAGAATCAATTCAGGTTAAAAATAACTTCAGGAAACAACAACACCAAAAATTCAATCCTGTTGGTTCATGTAGACACAACTTGCATAATACTCCTTTTATTTTTTTAAGATTTTATTTATTTATATTTTTATTGTTTGAATTTTTATTTTTAAGTATATTTTATTGATTATGCTATTACAGTTTTCCCAATTTTTTCCCCTTTATCCACTCTCCACCCTGCACCCCCCAACCTTCCAGCATTTTCCACCCCTTAGTTCATGTCCATGGGTTGTACATATAAGTTCTTTGAGTTCTCTGTTTCCTATTTTTGACCTCTCCCCATCTATTTTATGCCTACCAATTATGCTTCTTATTCCCTGCACCTTTTCCCCTCTATTCCTCCCTTTCCATTTCACACTGAAAACCCTCCATGTGATGTCTATTTCTCTGATTCTGTTCCTGTTCTAGTTGTATGCTTAGTTTTTGTTTTCATTGTTTTGTTTTTTAGGTTCATTTGTTAATAGTTATGAGCTTTTTGTGGTTTTGCTGTTCATATTTTTTATCTTCTTTTTCTTAGATAATTCCCTTTAACATTTCATATAATAAGGGCTTGGTGATGACGAACTGTTTTAACTTGACCTTATCTGGGAAGCACTTTATCTGCCCTTCCATTCTAAATGATAGCTTTGTTAGATAGAGTATTCTTGGATGTAAGTACTTGCCTTTGATGACTTCAAATACCTCTTTCCAGCCTCTTCTGGCCTATAAGTTTTCTTTTGAGAAATCAGCTGATAGCATTATGGTCACTCCTTTGTATGTAAGTATCTCCTTTCTCTTGCTACTTTTAGGATTCTCTCCTTATCTTTAATCTTGGGCAACCTAATGATGATGATACTCCTCTTTGGGTCTTTGGGTTTCCTGGACTTCCTGAAAGTCTATTTCCTTTGCCAGATTGAGGAAATTTTCCTTCATCATTTGTTCAAATAAGTTTTCAGTTTCTTGCTGTTCTTCTCCTTCTGGCACCACTATAATTAGATATCAGAACTTTTCAAGTTATCCCAGAGGTTCAAAAGTCTCTCTTCATTTTTTTGAATTCTTGTTTGTTTATTCTGTTCCAGTTGGATGTTTATTTCTTCCTTCAGTTCAAAATTGTTGGTTTGAGTCCTGTTTTCCTCCTCATCACTGTCGGTTCCCTGAATATTTTGCTTTATGTCTTTTCGGGTATCTTTTATTTGTTCTTTCATATTTTGAACAAGATCAGTTCTGTGAGCATTTTGATTACCAGGGCTTAAATTGTCCATCAGATAGGTTGACTATCTCTTCATCACTTAGCTCTTTCTGAAGTTTTGCTCTGTTCTTCCATTTGGGCCATATTTCTTTGTCTCAGCACACCTGTTAAGTTGTAAGGAAGGGAGTGGTATCTTAGGTATTCACCTGGGCAGGGCAACCCTCCTTGCTGTGTGGTGGTGCTGCCTGTGGGAACAATGCAGCTCATCTGTTGGTGTGTTGCACACTTTTCAACAAACTCTCATGTGAGACTGGGAGAAACTCCCACTGTGGCAACCACCATAGTCCACAGCTACCTCTGAGTCTCAGTTTCCCTGTTCGGCCAGTCACGCCCACATGGTCAGCTGCCTTGCCTCATGTTCTCTCTGTCTGCTGCCTTCCCAGTCTGGTTGTTTTGTTTGACTGTTTCTTTAATTCCTTGGTTGTCAGAGTTCCATGCAGTTTGATTTTCTGGGACTTCTGGTGGTTTATTGACTTTAGATTGGTTATGCTAGAAAGTGAAGGGTTTCTACTTACACCTCTATCTTGGCTGGAACCTCCATAATACTCCTTTTGATTACTTTACAACAGAGGTACTATAATTACTACAGAGCATTTATCTCACGAAGTCAAATTTCAGGAAAAGAGAAGCTATAAATTCTCATATGTGTTATTTGCTTATATTTCCAGTTATAAACTGTCTTCAGGGATTATCTTTATTGTCTTCAATCACTAAAATGGAGGTCAACTTCTGAAAATAAAATGAAATTAGTATTAAAATAAGACTCAAAGAGACCAAATAGAATTATAACCATGCTAAAACTTTGTTAGTTTAAGTAAGCAAAGACTATAATTCTTCCTACCTTGGCTGAAATGTGAAAATTTATGAATCCTCTAAGTGTTCCATTCACAAGAGGTCAAAATTTTAACATTTTGAGATTCTCAATATTTAAGGTACTATAGCTACATTTAAAATGTAGTTACAGAGTAACTACTAACTATAAATTATAAAAATATTGGACATTTAAAGAAATGGTATAGAAAAATAAGTATGTTGTGCAGAAGAAACCTATTAAAGGAATGGTACAAAACCAAAAGCCTTTCAAAATAGGCAGCTTGAAGCCCCCAAATCTATTTTCAAAGAATTAATCTAATGAATGAGAAATAAAAGATAAAATAATAGAAAATTTCCATTGGTGTCAGCAATAGAAGTAGAAAAGGCCATTATATTTCTGGGTAAAATTTTATGATTGCCAAGCAATACATTTTTTTTTTTTACTTTAAAAACACTTTAAAATGATAAACTTGCAATACTTAGTTCTTGGAGTTCAACCTTTTATCACCTACCTCCCTGTTATGGGTTGAATTGTGTCCCCCTCCAAAAGTCCTAACCCTGGATACTTGTGAACATAACCCCATTTAGAAACAGGGTCTTTGTGGATGCAATAAATTTAAAATGCTGTCATTAGAGCAGACTCTAATGCAGTATGATGAGTGTGTTTATAAAGGGAAGAAAATGCTATGTGAAAACAGAGACTAACAGGGAATGGGCCTTGTGACAAGAGAAGCAGAGGCTGGAGTGATGCCACTGCAAGACAGGGAATGCTGCAGACTGGCAGCCACTACCAGAAGTGAGGAAGAGGCAAAGAAGGATTTTACCCAGAAGGACAATGGCCCTGCTGGCACCTGGTTTTCAGACTCCTAGCATCTAGACTATGACCGTAAATTTCAGTTGTTTAACACCACCCAGTTTCTAAGCTGCCCTAGGAAACTTATACTGTCCCTAACCAGAATGTTCATACTACGTTGGTTGTAAAGGAAAATGTGAATAGTATTAAATAAAGCTTGATGTGACAGTATCTTATCAGCCATTCTGCACTCATGGGTGACAGCTTTCAATTCTAGTGTATAACTGAAGACAGCCTGAGGTTTAGATGTTGTAAGGCATGGCATTTTAAACCAGCATTAGTTCAGAGTATGACATCCTATTTTAATTTATGGAAATGTTTTTTTTCTTTCTAAAAGGCTTATTAAGAATTCACACTGAGAAGGTTCATCTTGCAAATTTAGAAATGGTTTGTCTTTGGTGGAAGCAAGCAATTGACAGTGGTTGGTAAGGGCATTTGCTTTTTTTTCTTTTCTGATTCTGGACTAGTTCTCATTTAAAATGAGAAAAAGAAAGAAACTCCTTGATCTTGCAAGCATATTTTTATTTTAATGAAGCTCTGAATGGAATTGTTTTTTTAACTTGAATTAAATTCTTTCCTTGTTACATATGTATTTATCTTGAAAAGTAAAGGAGGCATAATAAAGAATAAAAGTAGATTTTGTGCGTGTGTGATTTTAGCTGTGCCTTGATTTGGTTAAGATGTGATAAAGTACAACTAGACAAAATGAAGAAGCTTTCTAGGTGTTTGAGCCGGGTCTAATGGGGGCATCAAAAGTACCCACTATTAACTATTTTAACAATGAATTTCGTTCATGGTTTTTCATCTACATAATGAAAAACCCATGTCTACAAGTATCTATAAGCAGCATTACTGTCTCCTTTTCTGTTTGGGGTGCTCCAGATAATAGAAAAAGAAATGAAACTTTATTTTCTAACTCTAAGAAGAAGATTACAATCTATTTGAGAAAATAGGAGGTATGGTATATCCATTACACAATTAGAAAATAATACAGCAAAATTTAGGTTGATCCTTACATTTTGTGTGAAATGTCAGCTTTCCACAATCACAATTTTAGTGTCAATTGAATACTGAAGTTAACCTAAAATTTATCTAGAGATGATAAAGCCTGAAACTTTACAGATATAAAAGCAACTTCAGCTTGGGGCATGACTTTTAACTCTGGATTTTTTTGTTTGTTTTTAAAGAATAGGCCTTTGTAGATGGAGTCACCTGGGGCCTGAATGGTGGAGTCGAAGAAGGCAAGGAACATAGGAACTGAAGAAAGGGATAGGTACTGAATTGGAAGAAGAGACACCATTCTAGGACAACAGTGGGGGTGGATTATCACTAAAAGAAATCACAAAATCAGAGTTGTATTATAGACTGTTATTACTATAAAACAGCTAATATAATGACATTGGTATTATCTGCATGTAAGTGATATTGGAAATAGTGAAAAATGACTCTGACAGAAGTGAGATAAAGAAAAAGAAGATTGTATCTTCAATCAAATAGGTACCTGACACCCTGAGGAAGGGGAAATCTATTTTCCCAGAATGCATCAGTCAGTACTCTACCAAGTGTCTGGCCCACCAAGAACACCCCCCCAAAACAAAGAAAAGTCCCTGGCTGGCGTAGATCAGTGGATTGAGCGCGGGCTGTGAACCAAAGCATTGCAGGTTCGATTCCCAGTCAGGGCACATGCCTGGGTTGCAGGCCATGGCCCCCAGCAACCACACATTGATGTCTCTCTCTCTCTTTCTCCCTCCCTTCCCTCTCTAAAAACAAATAAATAAAATCTTTGGGAAAAAAAAACAAAGAAAAGGAAACTGTGTTTTGTAAGCATACTTTTTGTCTACTATTTTTGTCAAAAACTTGCCGTTAACTCCAACTTTTACACAGATGGGTGCTAGGAATTGAGACTATGAGAATAGTGAACTAAACTGGGATTAAACACCTATAATTTTAAATAGATTTGATTATATTATATTCAATACCTATTTTATATCCATAATTTTCCCCTTCGAATATGCTATTGTTTTTTGTTTTACTTTTGTCTTGTTTTGTCCTTATAGAAATGCATTTCTTTTCCCCATAATTTAGATATATATTAATTTAACTATAATTCTCTTAAAGGTAATTGTATGATTGGAAAGCAGAGTGGCCACAAGAATGTCTTAGAGATAAATCTGGTCAGATTTATTGTATGTTTGATTGACTGGGGAAATGACTTTCAGTTGACATCTGAGCCAACAAGTTAGCTGAAATAAAATTTTGCTTAATACCTTTGCATCAATAATCTAGGCACAGCCTCATTGATTGAGAAAGTCTGATCAATAGAGTATTACAGGCTGCCTAACTGTAACTTTGCTGGACTTTTTTTGCTAATTCTGCTGATGACCTTCTAACCACTGCTTCTCAGGTTCACCTTTTTTCCACTTTGAAATTCAATTTGCTCCATTTGCTGTTATTTAAAGAATTTACACATTCAATTGATTTTTATCCACCTGCTATAGTTAGTGTATAGGATGCACAAGATTGCACCTGATTCTGGTGAAGATTTGGAGCTGCCTAAGTAATAAAATACTTAGAAAGTATTTTCATCTCAAACATCTTGGAAAACAAACAGAACAAATAAATCATGGGGCCTTAAAAATTGAATAGTTCATTTTTTGCAATAATTTACAAACCAAAGCATCTGCAAATATTAAAACAGATATTATCAAACTGAGAAAAATAGAAATAAGAAAATATCTGGTTTTCAGGATAGTAATATAAAAAAGAAGAGGAAGAAAAAGAGACCCTAATGGAGAAAGAAAGCTCATGAAATGTGTTGTAGCTCAATGTAATTTAGAAACAATTGTCAAAAATTGTGAAGTCTGAGATGTTAATGTGCATACAGCTAAGAAGTTAACCTGCTACAGTTTCATGGATGATAGCAGAAGACACAACACCCCTGGGTCAGAGACAGAACTGTATAGCTCACAGCAACAACAGTGGCTAATTTCTTAGCATTTGTGCTGTTCCCCAAGCCCTAATTCCCAAGAGTCAAGTGAAAAAGACCAGGTAACACTAGCACATAGCGTGTTTGTGTTACAAAAGAGGAACCCTGAACTTGGCTATCCTAATCTTTTATAGCAAAGCACACTTGTCCTTTATTCCAGAGGAAGACACTGTCTCTATCTTGCAAGACTTTACAAACATCCTTGAAACAATAATCCAGAGCAAAAGTACTTACTGTCTTGGCTTGCAAAATTTGTGGAAACAAGGGAGATCCATGGAATGTTTTCCCAGCAAGTATACAAATAACTAATTATAGGGGGATATGGATCCCCCAGTTTGTAGTTATTAAAACTAGAATAGGCTGAGATATGAAGAACCACGTTCCTCCAGTAAACCCAAGACTCCTCAGTTTCTTGACCGTGTCACCTCCAGTGACTTTCTTTTCCACTCTAATTCCACCATTCTCATGGCTCACTGTGGAGCTTGTCATCCCTTAGACCAATTCTATCTCTGGAAAACTAAAATTAAACATCATCTCATTACCGGCCACAAACTTCTTCCCTTTCAGCCCTTGCTCAGTGAGTGCACCTAGTCTTCAGGACCTCAGTTACTCTGCCCCTCTACTGCATCCAGGTTTATTGGAAGCCATTAGTCTTCACATACTTTCCTTTCCAACTTAGATGTCATTGTCTAGCCCTTCAACTCTTCTCATGTCAACATGTTCAAATTCCTCATCTCATTAATTTTCTTGGTAGTTTCCCAATAAAATCTCAGTTTTGAATAACTATTAACAACCAGCTTGTCTTTTAGGTATACCTGAAAGGCTGGGTGCTACTAGTGAAAATTGCACAACTGTGCAGGTTGGTTTCAATCTAAATTGATGATCTCCAATCTCAGTCTAATTCTCAAAGCCTCAAAATAGCACTTTTTTAGCTCCTTTACTCTTCTTAAATTTCATTCTAACTGACCCACATTTACAGAAAATATTATTTCTTCTGCACAGAAAAAAGGTAGAGACCACCAGGTGAAAATTCTCTTAACACCAAACATGTAAAAATAACTGTACTGACATTTATCCTTCTTCTATTCAAATGGAGGCAATGCCTCTCCTGTCATCTGAGACAAGTAAGCTTTGTTATCCATGCCTTGAAGTTGTGTCAGAGTCTGCTAATTGTCCTACGATAAGCATTGCCCCTTCTTCTGAGCTAATGCAATTGCAAAATTGTAGCTGGGCATGTGACTATTGAGAATTAAGACCACAATTTCCATCTACACCTTCAGTTAAGTGTGGTTATGGAATAAAAGCAAAAAGTATGTATCTATGGGGAAGCATTCTTAAAAGGAGTGAATGTAACCCTCTTCCTCTCCCTTCATAGTGCTGTATAGAACATTGGACGTCAAGTCTAGAGCAGCAATGCCCAACAGCAGTGAAGTAATCCCCCCTTACTTGTGGTTTTGTTTTGCATAGTTTCAGTTATTTGAAGTCAACCATGGTCTAAAAATATTAAATGAAGAATTCCAGATATAAACAATTTATAATTTTTAGGGACTTCTGGCCAAGATGGAGGTGTAGGTGGATACTATACTGTGCCTTCTCAACAACCAAGAGAAGGACAACAACAAATTTAAAAACAAAAAACAATCAGAACTGACAGAAAATAAAATTGTATGGAAGTCTGACAACCAAGGAGTTAAAGAAGAAACATTCATCCAGACCAGTAGGCACAGAGGAGAAGGGCAGCCGGGGTGAAGAGGACTCAAGGCAAGGCAGTGGCTGGCAGAGCAGGTGGTCTTATATTTGCATGCAGATAAACTGGGAGGAACAACTGGGGAGTGAGACAGACTGCGCAACCCAGGATTCCAGAGAGGGAAATAAAGCCTCAAACCTCTGACTGAAAAAACCTGTGGAGGCAGCAGAAGAAACTCCCAGCCTCACAGGAGAGTTTGTTGGAGACTCCCACAGGGAAGGACAGATAAAGTGCTTCCCAGATAAGGTCAGATTAAAAGAGTTCTTGATCACCAAGCCCTTATGACATGAAATGTTAAAGGAACATATCTAAGGAAAGGAAGAAGATCAAAAATATGAACAGTAAAATGACAAAAACCCCACAACTATCAACAACTGAACCTAAAAAAAAAAAAAAACTAAGCAAGCAAGTAGAACAGGAACAGAATCACAGAAATGGAGATCACGTGGAAGATAGTCAGCAAGGAAGGAGAGGTGGGGGATGGGAAAAAAAGGTACAAGAAATAAGTAACATAAATAGTATGCAGAAAATAGACAGGGGGAGGTTACGAACAGTATAGAAAATGGAGAAGCTGAAAAACTTACATGTATGACCCATGGACATGAACTAACAAATGGGGTGGGGAATGCAGGTAGGAGGAGGTGTGCAGGGTGGACAGGAATAAAGAGGGGAAAATGGGACAACTGTGATAGCATAATCAATAAAATATATTAAAAGAAGAAAAATACAGCATGGGCAAATGTAGATTTACAGTTATGAGTACACAAAACAGTTTATTCTCATATTATTACTCATTAATTATTGTATTATTTTTCACATGAACAACTGTAAACCTATTTTGCCCCTTCCTGTGTACTTCTGAGCCTCACTTCATGTTTTGATTTGAGTACTTCCTGTTTGCAAACTGTCTTTTTGGTGCGTGCACGATAAACTCTTACTAATTACTAAAAAAAAATTTAATTTTTAAATTTTGTACTGTTTGGAGTAGCATAGTGAAATGTCACAATTTTCCAGTCCATCATGCATAGGACATGACTCATTCTTTTGTGACTATCCTGTTGTCCAGCTCACCTACACTGTATATGCTCCCCACCCTTCAGTTACTTAGCAGCCCTCTTGATTATCAGATCAACTGTAGCTGTATCTCACTGCTCAAGTTCAAGTCACCCTTATCTTCCGGTCTTAACTGTTCTACATTATCTCCTACTGTGCCTATTTTTTTAATTAAGCTTTATCATTGGTATATATACATAAAAATACAGTATGTATAGGATTTGGTACTGTTTGCAGCTATAGACAGTAAGGAGTCTTGGAATATACACCCCATGGATAAGGGAGATTATGGTATAATGTAAACCACAAACACAAGTGACATAAGTCATTTTAAATTTTCTGCTAGCCACATTTAAAAAGTGAAAAGAAACAGACGACATTACTTTTTAGTAATACATCTCATTATTGAAAGGTATCTAAATGTTCACAACTTCAACATATAATTAATATAGAATACTAAACAAAGCATTTTACATTTTTTGTACTATGTCTTCAAATCCTAATGTATATTTTATAGTTATAGAACACCTCAATTTGGTGAGAGCACCAAATTCTAACCACTAGACCACCAGGAAGCATCGAGCACACCTCAGTTTGGACTGGCCACATTTTAAGTAATCAATAGTACATGTGGCTGGTGGCTACCATATTGGCTAGCACAGGGATAGAGTTCCACTGTGATGATGCTAGTCATAAAAAGTAAAACAACAATATGGAAAGAAATCAGATTCCTTATAAAGCCACACCATACCATACTACACTATTACCTGTAATTTTGGATGACAGGAAAATAAGTTAAGACAAAATTATCCTAGATTTTCTGTCACTTGCAACAGAACCTCATCCCCTTTGCTTCATTGGAAATTTATTTCCATTCTCTGCCATATATTTTACAGTTACTATTCATTTAATCAATAAACTGAGATAAAGGCAACCTAGCCCAGGGACAGCAATATTGTAGAGTAGTTAAGAACATTGACTCTAGGGCCAGGCTGCTATTAGTTTCATTCCAGCTTGACAGCTTACTTGCTGGTGATCTTGGGCAAGATACTTAACTCTGTGCCTCAGTTTCCTCATCTATAAAATTTGAAAACTTAGAACACTGATCTCGTGTGGTTACCATGAAGGAGATTATATATATATGTGTGTGTGTGTGTGTATTCAATATTTTTTCATCTTAAAGGGTAGTAATAAGTAATAAAAGCAAATCCTTCTACTGCTTGTCGGTTACTCCTTTGTGGCCAAATTACAAGTTGCCCATGTCCACGTCCCCACTTACTCATCTAACAAAATGCTTCAATCCACCACAATCTGGCTTTCCCCATTTTCAAGTATTTTCTTGAATATTTCATGTTTTTTTATGGTTCACTTAGTATTTTTTTTCCTTTCATTCTTTGGCCATATTTTCCCATTCCGCTCATATACCTTAATTCATATCTTAAAGTCTTTCTTCTTTCTCTGTCTTCTCTGGATTACCTCCTCATTCTCCTGGTGTTCACAGTATCTCAATAAAAATAACACTCCTGTACTCTAACCTTTATTAATGTTCCACTTACATGTTACACAAGGACCATATTATCTTCACTTGCAAGTCTATTCTTTCTATGTGTATTGTTATCTCAGTGAATGCCATGACCACCTATCTGATTGCCTAAGCCACAAATGTAGGCATTACGGCATTATCCTTTATGATGCCTTTCTCTCCCCTAATCTCACTAGAACAGTAACCAAACTATCCTAATCCTCTTCCTGAAATAAATCTTCACACTTACTTCTCTCCATCCCCACTTCCATCACCTATTCAAGTCAACATTATTTTATTTGCTATGTTGTCTTCTATATTGTCTCCAATTGCCAGTCATAGTTTTCTTTGATCTATTCTCTACACTATAGTTCACAAGCAAAATTATTTACTCCACTGCTTAAAAACTTCTCACCCTATCAAGAAGTCCAAAATCTTTAAAATATTTTTAAAAGTCTTGAATCATCTGCTATTTGCCATTTCTCTAATTTCAAACTTGCCATTTCCCATCCCCAGCTGCTTCATATGCCGGGTACAGACTTATTAAACTTATTTCAGCTCCTTCCACATACCAAGCTCTATCTCACCACTGGCCTATAGTGGGCATCATTGGCTTCCTCCCCAGGATCTGTTCTTCCTCTCTTCAATTGGGTAGCAGCTTTATTTCTGGGTGCTATTGATTCCAGCTCCAGAACTCTCTGAATGGCCAAATGATTCAATATGACCTTATTACTTATATCCCAGTTATTGGTTCAGATATCAGCACATGACCTAAGTTGGTCAATCATAGTGAATCCCAGGTATGAGGGCTAAATTGAGATAGTCCTTTAGCTACCATGAGGACAAAATCAAAACAGAGCCTACAAATTAGAAGGAAATCAAATTAGAACCTGCATAAAGCTCCATCTGAAATATTCTCTGCCTGTGGACTTTTTATTTTAGTGAGCTAATACACCTCTATTATTGTTAGCCCACCAGGATTGGGCTAAATGCAAAAGAAATCCTGACTGAAATAGGATATTTGATGCTGGTTCCTCTACCTGAAATATATTTCTCTCATTTCTTCACCTAGTTAACTCCTATGTATTCTACTCTAGTCTCAATGTAGATACCACTGCCTGCATAAATCTCCCCAGACTGCTATAAGTGCTCATTCTTTGTACTTTTACAGCCTCTTAGTTGACCTTGGTGTCAAGGATTTATAATTGCTTGTTTGTTCATGACCCTAACACAATTAAAAGCTTCGTGAGTCTAGGCATCATGCGTTTAATTTTCATAATTGTTTTTCTGGCATTTAATGTATTTCCCAGCACATAGTAGATGCTTCATAAATATCTATTGAATTAATTATAGCTAATATTTATAGAGTACTTTCTATATGTTAGACATTTTGCTAAGATCTTCACATATTGTATCTTATTTAATAATGACATGTACATTTACAGTTATTATTAACTCTTTTAGATGAAGAAGTTGAGGATTGGAGAAGTTAACAAACACATTTACACATCTAGCTGACATTGGAGATAGAATATGAAGCCAGGTAGTCAAACTCTATGATCTTTGCCATTATGTTATACTATCTTCATAAAAATAAAAGACTGAGTCATATTGAGACCTGTGATCCTCTTACTCTCTTCAATTTTTTTCAGCACACCACTATTGAAAACCATTTTTAATCTTTTTCTCAAATTTTTATGCCAGATCAAAAGCATTGGGGTGAAGTGATCAAAGTTTTAGCCTAATAAGGAAGAATAAAAAACATCAACATTGTGATTAGATTCCTTACTTTCAGTGAAACATTTCACCTAATACATCATGAGGTTAAGTGTAATTGTACTATTTGCAATGCTCTTTTTAATGTAGTTCCTTCATATTTCTTTATGCAAGAAATATTTAGGACTAACTCCAAGTAAGTTGTTTTGACAAGGCAATTTTTCACAACTGTGAAATTTCAGAACATTAAACTGGTGCTTCCAGCCACCGAGACAGGAATAGAGGATCGACAGCTCTATGGCTGCATAACATTCCTGACATAACTCAGTGTTTATTTGTAGAAAGTAATGCCCCAGAATATCATCATGGGACTAGAAATCTCCCTTTTGCTCTCTCCCAAAGTTAGCAGTTCTTAATGTTCATTATCCAACTATAATAGTGTAAAGATGCATTTTGCCTATGTAAAGAAAATAGTTAACTTCACCCAATTTTTGTAAATATATTAACATTCATTTTAGGATAATCTATTTGAGTACACATGACATGCTAGTATTTTTTTTAAATACTTGAAATGAGGTCCCTGCCTATTTAATATGTGTAGTCTTTAACTCAAATAACTGAATTTTTTCAGAACATCATGTAAATGGTTCTTCTGGGTTTAAACATGTATTTTAGTTGATTTAATCTATAAAGTGTTTAAAATTAGCTTATTTTGTTACATAAGTAATACATGTTCACTTTTTAAAAATTTTAAAAGCATTGCAAACAAAAAAAAAGAAAATAAAAATAACCTATAATTGCAACACTCAGTGATAATCACTTTAATTATATTGTGAGTGTTCTTCTAGACTTTTCTTATGCACAAATGAACTTGCACACTTAAAAAACATCCATATATATAAGATTCTCATTTACACCCTGTTAAAGTTTTTGCTTTATTTCGTAATATTTGCTGTAACAGTAATTTGAGATATAATGATAAATTTAGTAGACAAACCATGGTGAACAGACAAATGACTGACTGACTTTATCTGGCCTTAGTATGAGATCTACAGATGTATGATATTTAACATATTTGCTTCCTTCTAATTTAGGGAGAATCTTGACTCTAAAAATAATCTGACAAACGTATTCAAGCTCCCTAGGCAAAGCTGAGAGGATATTTCCCCAAATTATTAAAGTTTATAGTTTTTGAAATGTGTAATTGAAGAAAGAACTGAAGCTTGAGGCCCTATATTATCTCAATTATTTAATTACACTGGTCAAGTACACCAAATTTATTCAATAAGCCATCCAATCTGAAACTCTACATAGAATCCAACTACAAACCATCAAAGAATCATAGATAAATTGGGAACAGGGACCTTATCTTTGGCATATGCAAATAACTGGCATATGTATTTGCCTTTAATTCATATGACTTGCATCAGGAAGACAAAGACCTACTATGTCCTGTGAAAAAAATAAATAAACCTCCCATAGTACAGGCAGTGATTCACATCATGTTTCAAAGGATTTTAAAAATAGTCAGTGTGTGAAGGGCATTTGGAGATTTAAGCTTTCCCCTCTGCATGGTTCACTGCTAATATATCTGGGATATATCTATATTGGCACAAACATAACCACTGAAATAATGTTTCAAAGAAGACATTTTTAATGTGGGAGAGAAAAGTGTGACCTAATGTTAATTACAGATGTCAATTATATTTGTGTTGTTTAGGGAACATTATGTCATTGACAGTGTATTAAAAGATAGGCAGACATAATTTGAAATTATTTTGGCAAGTTACTGTCCGTCATGGAAAGGAGCAGCGGCTGCCATCTACTAATTTCTTAGGGATACCAGAAGGCTTAATGGCCCTAAGAGTAAATGATATCATTAGAAAATCTAAGAATCTATGAAAAATATGAATAAGTTGTGATGACTTCAGTTAAAAAAGAAAAAAAAAAAGCATTGATCATTTTATTGTTATCTTCAAGCTTAAGGAGGATGATCATAAAGAAGATAGTGACCAGCTGTTCTTCAGTGCTACAGCAGGAAATGGCTTAACTTGCAAGACAAATTTAGGTTGACATAATGTAAGGACTTCTTGACAGCATTGAATTTTAATCACTTAAAATATGCTACTAAGGACAGCTCAGGGAAATGTCTGCCTTGAAAATCTTTAACGTTATGGTTATGATAAGTATTACAATTGGCTGCTGGGATTTGAATAAGGTTCCATCTAGAAGGACAGAACAGATCTTAGGCAGGATGACTAAATGTGCCCCAAACTCCCCCTATCCTACATTCTCGTGTTGTCTCACACAGTCGCTCCAAGAGTATTCCAACCAAATAACCAAATCATTCCTTAATTGCTTCATTCTTGGCACCGAGTGCTTTCTCTGTGCTCCAGTGTGTGGAGAGATTGCATCAGTTTATTTGCCCTAAATGTATAGATATAACATTTTTCAATGGATCCTATATTTAAAGGGGTCTTTTTGTTAATGGTTATTTTTATGTCTGTGCTTTCAAATAGTGGATATTATGTACATAACACTGGTATGACAACAGCATAATGTACCAATGGCTGAGAAGATGTAAAGAATATGGACTGTATTTCTTCTGACACTGGGATAACAAGTATTCCTCAGACCATGTAGGATATCAAGAAATATACAGAAAAAAGGGAAAATCATTCTGATAAATTTGTATCTCTTATAATTTCAAAGTTGTATTTGTTCCTACATTTTTTAAAGAAAACTCCCGCATAATGGAGTCAAGTTTAAGGGAAACCCCACATAACATAAAAGTATTTTAATCATGATATAAAATTACTAAGATGAGAAAATCACCAGAAACAGCTTAAAGAACCGTTGAATTCATTGGAGATGTATATGAGCATCTTAGGTGTACCTGAGCTCCTAGGCATTGGGCTCTTACATATAATAAAAGAGAATAATTATTGGCAGGCTCAAAATATGAATTAAAGGAATAAGTTCTAACATTAAGAAATTACAGATTTAAAAAAAGAAAAAAATGACGTATAGTAGCTGATTTTTCTTTAAAGGTAGAATTTCTTAAGGAAGGAAAAAGAAATTACACAAATTCAATTAATTCAATCTGAAATGGAGTCTATATCACTCACATTTCCAGATGCCTTCTGGAAGCAGTGAGGCTCTCTGATTCTGTTTCTTTATATCTTGAAGTCAATGCTTTCAAGCTTATTCAGCCTCATCAAACTGGGTCTCCCACTGAGAGATATCATTAAAATGGCAGCTCCCCCAATCTTCCACCTGAGAAATGGCCACTGAATTCACAGATTTTCATCCCCCACTGCACTCCCTCATATCCTACCGATTTCAAAGGGACCTGTGTATCCAAGACAGATGCAGGGAGTCAGACAGGGATGTTTAAGTCCTTATTTTTCTAAAATCAAATAGTTGTACAAAGAAGATCAATATCTTTTACATAATTTAATCAAGTGAATTGTACAGAACACAGGTATTATATTTACCAAGAAACAATGCTTTAATGATTTTTTTATTTTTTATAACTTTATATACAGAGAGAAACATATATGGTTTTAAAATTATATTGCCTATAATGTATTATTGCAATATAGGTTTACTCCCTTCCCTGAATGTTGATGTTTGGGTTCCCCAGCCAATGTCTCATAAAGACACTTAAATATATCCAAAAGGATAATAGTATACATATAACATAGCTGTTCTTATATAATATTGCTTCACCTTATGCAACAGGTGTAATTATGAACATTTGGTAATGATTGAATTTTGTAACTCAAAACCTATCCTAAATGACCTCAATGACTTAAATGAGCTAGTGTTTCAAGAAAATCTAGATTGACTCTTTCTTGAAAATAAATAATCCTTTGGAAAAATAAGGAAATCCTTATTCTATGTATGTGCTTATTACATTTTCCTAAAGTGGTATAAACTTAAGCAATTTTTTGCACTTATTAAATGACTATAGTCATGCATTGATTTCATGGTTATCTACTTGACATTACTGATTTGTCACCTTTCTTAATGTCCCACATTTGGATTATATTGCTGAAGATATGCATCTGCCAATATGTTCCAAGTGGTGTCTTTACATTTATCTCCTTTTGTATTTCTATTTATAAGCAGTACATATAATATACTGGATATTTGTTCTTAAATTCCAGATAATGCATGTAACATATTTTTAATACTAAGCTCTCTTTGGATAAAGATTAAAATTAGTAAGATTAATTGCTGATTGAAAGAGAAAAAATGTATTTTGTTTCTTTTTAAACATTTTTAATATTTTCATATTGAATACTAAAACCTTTTACCTTTTATCTAGTCTCTGTATTTTTCTGTATCAAATGTCTGGATATTATAATGCATAGCTTTTCAATAAGATGCATAGATTTTTCTGCATTTTGCTCTAAAAGTAATGATGAACGTATTTTTACAAACTATTCAAACAATACAGAAAACCTTTAAGTTTTCACACTTGCTGATCTCTCTGTCTGCAGCACTCCTTTGTCATTCCAGTCTCAGTGCCAGTTTTAGTCACCTTCCTCTGCCAATGTCACCTTCCTCTAGATGCCTTCACTGAGCACTGCTGAATACTATATTATGTATTTATTTGTTGTCTGCCCCCTTTGGAAAAAAATTAATTGTGAAAAAATGAGGTGGTCAATGAATGGGTTGGGGAGGGTTTCAGTTTTATTCATGATATATCTCCATTTCCCAAATCAGTGCCTAACACATATTAGATATACATTTAGTCCAGTGAATAAATTATTGGGGACAAATAAAATGAATGCTTGTCAAAGAAATTTTAGAAAATGTTGTTGAGCTAGAAGTGCATGGATTTCATGTGTGGAAGAATTAAGCAGCCGACCTTGGGTAGCTTTTTATTGTTACATCATAGGTCTTAAGTGCATGGAAACACAGGTTATATACAGTAGACTTTATGGCATCTGTGTGCTGTCACATGGCTCTAAGTTTAGCACAATCACCAAAAAATCACTTGAAATTATCATCTCCAAACCAATTGATGCCAGGTCTGAAACTTCAAATGCAAAACATATATTTCCAGACAAGGGTAAATTATATGTGATGCTGGTTCAGGTCGACATCTATAATTATCTTCAAGTTTATAATTGTCAGTGAGTCCTTTTCAGAATGAAATGGTTACATATATCTCATCCAAGGATCTCTGTGAATATTCATTATTTTAGGATTGAAGCAAGAGGAGGAGCATTTAGATGAGTGACAAAAACAATATTTAGGTGAAACTATACAACAGCTAGCTAACTCTTTGTAATATTTCACTGAAACAAATAAACCTGTCATAAAAATCATTGTGATTATGAAAATTGTCCAAATATGAAATAGCTTTCCCAGAGTTATAATCAATTTCCCATTTCTAAATTATATAATCATAATTTGAATCATTATCTTTTGAAACATTGCAAAATAATTGTTGAATCAAAGTGTTGGATTAGAGCAAGGATGACTATTTTATCATAAAGTTATGTCCTGTGGTAAACTAATTTTTCATGATGTGAATGTTACAAAATTTCTGTTAAATAATTTGGGGAAACTTATTTTGAAACTTCAATGAAATAGCTGTTTTGTTTTGTTTTTTTACTATGTGATGCCCCAGAGCCACTATTATCTTAATGTACATTAGGTAGCCCTTAGATGACAATATACTAAGCATAAAGAGCTTCTCAGATATGTGAACCATGGAATCCAGTTCTTAGTGAGCATATAATAAGAGTGGTGTTCCAAGGAACATCTTTTGACTAATACTGAAGTTGATGAACTCTAAGGCCATCTTCCAAAGGTCTGTCATTAGGTAATTTTTAAAGTCTGCTCCTTAGGGCCTTGAGAATAAGGTAGTTTAAAGCAG
Source organism: Tonatia bakeri (assembly GCA_004024845.1). NCBI lineage: Eukaryota > Metazoa > Chordata > Mammalia > Chiroptera > Phyllostomidae > Tonatia > Tonatia bakeri. Next base: position 71,795 of record PVIA01006289.1, on the reverse strand, counting down.
CTGTATCTCAGACCTGTCCATCTCATTTCAAATTAAACCATTTTTAATTTTATCTCTTTTAAGTATAGCAGATCTAAGATTTTATTTAAAACAAAAATGATTTGATCAACTTAAAAATAAACACTCAATATCTATAAATGTTGTTTCTCAAAATCATTCAGTAAAATCACACTTACTTGTCATGGTAGTGTCAGTTTACTTTTATGCTGTGTTAGTTGCAAAAAACATAACTGAATACCTTTGTTAGAATATCTGTTTTGTTATCTGAATCCACTATATATTCATTTATGTATCTTCTATTAAACTAATCATGGTTATTTGACCCATACATAACCTTAAATTTGATGAAAAGAATATCTTAATGTTAATTATAATAAATATTAGTCAGTAAAAATGATATATATATAATGTATTTCAATAATAGAAAATATTAGGGTAATTGAAATGTTAGAGAAAGTCAAATATCATATGATTTCACTTATATGTTGAATATAAGAAACAAATTAATGAACAAACAAAATAAAAACAGATTCATAGATACAGAAAACAGACTGATGGTTGTCAGAGAGAAGACAGATTGGTGAAGAGGTGATGAGATTACAAAGTACAAATTGGACCCTGACTGGTGGTGCCTCAGTGGATCGAGCACCAGACTGTGAATTAAAAGGCCGCTGGTTCAATTCCCAGTCTAGGGCATGTGCCTGGAATTTGGGCCAGATCCCTAGTAAGGGGTGCACAAGAGACAACCACAAATTGATGCTTCTCTCCCTCTATTTCTCCCTCCCTTCCCCTCTCTAGAAGTAAATAAATAAAATCTTTAAAAGAAAGAGTACAAATTGGTAGTTAACAAAAAGTCACAGGGTTGTAAAGCATAAGAAACGTAGTCAATAATGTTATTATAAATATGTATTACACCAAGTGGGTACTTGAAATATCAGGAGGGTCACTTTGTAAAGTATATGATTGTCTAACCTCTATGCTATATACCTGAACCTAATACAAAATAATATTGAATACAAACTATAATTGAAAAAGAATGTTTAAATAACATAAAATAATACATAAATAAAATGAAAGTTCTTTGAAAAATATATTATTGGAAGATTTTCTTATATGTTATAATTTTAATAAATGAAGATAAATCTCACTGCAAAGTTCCTCTGCATAGGTTACAAATGAAATATATAAACTTATTAAAAATGTAAAATAAATATTACTTCACATAACAGTACTTTTAATGTCAAACTGCTAATTAGAATAGAAAAACCAAATAATATTGCTCTAATGAGCGGAAACAGGAAAAATAAAGCAAGATTAGGCAGTACATGCTCTAATATGTTTCTATGTCACAAGACCTTACCACATTTCAATTAGAGAAAATGTTAAGCAAGATAAAACTTAGTTCATTTCATAAAAGAAGGAATTTTAAAAATGGGTGATAAATGATGAATGTAAACTTTGAAGTACCTTGGAATTAATACAGGAAATGCAATCATATCATCATTACTTTTTGTAAAAACATATATGTTGAAAATAACAAATACAGTGATAATAATAATGAAAATAAGCAAACTTGACACCGATATTTAATATAAGCAGAAAGCGAAGTTATTAGGAACCAAAAATCTACGTAAAAACATTGTAAAATGAATGTGTAAAAAATCCATCATAAATTAAGCTTTCTTTTCCCTAACATCTGTCCACTGGTGTGTAACATGGTATGTACACTCGGTGGTCAGGCCACATCACAGCTTTAGCAACTTAACATAACATTTAGCAATTATATAAATTTCAATATACTCAGTCCTCAGCTGTAAGTATTGGGGGGCTGCACCCAAGTCATCAACTCCATTTAGCACTTTTAAATAAGTACTAAGTGGCTTGGCAATGTGAAGTTTTCCTTTGCTTTTGCCTTAGTAAAGTGGTCAGTAGAATGTTATTAGTGCAATTATAGTCTCCAAGTCAGTGTGAAAGATTAGAAATTAGGTTAAAGATGTTTTTAAATATAGTTTCTTCTCTACCTCAACCAAATGTGGAAGTTAGTGTCTTAATTAGAAATGGTTATTTATATACCATATTAGTGTATTGTTGGTTAAGGTTTTATCAGCATTTCTATCTAAATAGCCTTCTTTGAAAGAATAAAGAATTATGCTTCCAAAATTTAATGAGGAATTTAAACTTGAGATAATCAAAATATTTTCAAAAACTTGTAGGTTGTCATCAATTCATGAGCATTTAGGCAGATAGTTCAGTTAAAAATCAGGAACAACTATCAAGGACACATGGACAAAACCAAGAGGGTTCGAGGCAAGGGAGGGAAGTGGGGATGGCTGGGGTGTGGGGGAATGGTGGGGGGTAAATGTAGATAACTATAATTAAATAACAATAAAATAATTTTAAAAATTCATTTAGAAGTGTAACACAAAGGCTTGCTAATCTTGCTAATATTTGAGAAAATTATCTAATTTAGATTAAGTATATATACAAGACTAAATATATGTTGATTTTTTTGTACTTGGTCCAGAACTTCTTTTGCCATAACATGTCAATGCCATGCACTGATCTAGAAAAACAGATGAAAGAAGAAAGAAAGAACAGATGTGTTACAGGCTTTCCCTTGAACCATGTGGAGCATTCACTGTCTCAGTATGCCAAGCTTAAGTTCAGTAGTTCTTTGCCTTAACTTTAGATTGATCCTTAACTAGATTGATCCAATTATGATTTAGGGCTAGTGGAAAGGGTTAAGCAGAAGTTAAGCAGGCAGAAAGAATAAAATGGAGAAGTGTGGCTAATTCTCATCCTCTGACAATAGCAACAGCAAAGCTAAGACTTGAGTTAACTCAAGACACTAGTAAGACACTGGTGAAAGCAAAGAACTTCCTAACTTCTAAACAGTTCTAACTATTCAAAAGTGGACTAGATTAAAAATTTAGTCAAATAATGAAAAAAAAATAGACTTAATTCATTGTTCTTTTCTTCCCCATTTTCTTTACATTCATCCTATGGTTAAAAAAAATAGGCTTCGCCCTGGCTGGCATAGCTCAGTGGATTGAGCGCGGGCTGTGAACCAGGCATCGCAGGTTCGATTCCCAGTCAGGGCACATGCCTAGGTTGCAGGCCATGTCCCCCAGCAACCGCACATTGATGTTTCTCTCTCTCCCTCTCCCTTCCCTCTCTAAAAATAAATAAATAAAATCTTTAAAAAAAATAGGCTTCATTACCCACTCGATACTCAAGAAAGAATGACGCCCAATCTCAAAACTGGAAATGTTTGAAGACACATAGGTATCAATGCTCCAGTTTAGTCTTAGTGTTTTGAGTACTATGATTGATTTGAATGGGGATGAAGTTGTTTCCCATTTCTCCTACTAACAACAGAAGGAGACATTATTAAATACCTGGGTATCATTGGTTGCTTCCTTCTACATTAAAGTAATCCCTTCAAGTTAAAAATGATGGCAAAAGAAATTCAATCTTAATCAGATTGATTCTGTAGATATGTAACTACTAGTTTACAGTAAAAAAAAATTAAAAAACATGTTAAATTACACCACAGGGATGCAGTCTTCCAAGTACTGAATGTAAATCCTATAAGACACAAAAATCAAAAAAGGAACAAGTAAAGAGGGAAAGGAAGCACTGCTAGATTGAGACAAACTATACATATATATATATATATGAAATTTGCATTATATATAATGTAATTTTTAAATATCAAATTAACAGAGAAATTTATGAAGTAATAAAGGAGAATTAAATACTGAATGTGTGTTAAATAGTATTAATAATAATCTTAAAATTTTAAGGTATGATGTTCCTACTATTACAATTTTTCAGATTCTAATTTCTTAGAGATGTAAAATTGATGACTTAAAAATATGACTTGAGATTTACTTTAAAACAACCTACTGGTATATAGAGATAAAATAAGATCAATGAATTATTGATATTTGATTATAATATGTGTTTATTATACTCTTCTATTGTGTGTATGTTTAAAATTTTCCATAACACTTAAATAAATAATGGTTATGATAGCAAGAGCGTATGTATGTGTGTAAATGTGTGTGTCTTTGAGTGTTTTTGTGTGAATATGTATTTTTGTGTGTGTCTTTGAGTAAATACATACTATTTTGCAGTGAGAAATCAACAGCTAACCTGAGAATTTCTCTACTATAAGTGAACTAGGTAATTATGACAACAGTTATCTTTGTAGTATTTTGCTTGGTCAAATTAAATGTTTAAAAGCCTAATGCCAAGCATTGGCTCATAGAGATGAAGCAAAGAGGAGGGAAGATGATCAAAATAAGACCTAAGTATGAGATATAGAAAATAAAGTTTATGTTAACAATGAGAATTATTAATACACCTCTAACAAGCAACACATTGAAATACTGAAGACTGAAATATCTTCAACTTAAATACAAAAAAATTAGGATACCTACTATTGCCACTTCAATTTAGCATTGTACTGGAAATCCTAACTCATACAACAAAGCAAGAAAAAAAATTTAAAATACAAGGATTAAAAAAGAGTATAAATAGCCCTGGCTGGTGTGGCTCAGTGGATTGAACGTCAGACTGTGAAGCAAAAGACTGCCAGTTCAGTTCTCAGTCAGGGCACATGCCTGGGTTATGGGCCAGGACCCCAGTAGGGGGCACATGCGAGGCAACCACATATTGATGTTTCTCTCCCTCTCTTTCTCTCTCTCTTCCACTCTCTCTAAAAATAAATATATAAAATCTTTAAAAAATAATATATATATATTTTAGAAATTACAGATGACATAATTTTATGGAGAGATTCTAAAAGAAATGATTAGTATTAATGAGTAAATGTATCAAGGTCACTGTAGAGAAAGTCAATATACAAAATCAACTGTATTTGTTACTACAAGCAACAAACAATTAAAAAATAAAATGTAGAAAGTGATATTTATAATAACATCAAAACACACAAACATCCTAAAACTAAAGTTCAAGAAAGACAAAGACTAATGCTACACTTAAACATAGCAAATATTGAGTCCAATTAAGACAATTTTAAAATAGTAATAGGAAATACCTTGATCATGGATTAGAGTATTGATTCAATATTGAATAATGTCAATTTTCTCCAAACAGATCTATTTACTCAAAACAAATAGGCACCAAAATCTCAGCATGATTTCATTTTAATTAAAAAATCAATTCCAGTATATTTAAATCCGATTAATTAGCTAGTTTCTTTTTAATATAAAATATACTAATATTTAAACATTATTTTTGTGGGACAAAAAGTCAATTCTAAAATACAATGAAATACAATACAATGAAAATGCAAAAGAACAAGAATATTCAAGATGATCTTGAAGAAGAAGGACAATGTTGAAGGACATTCACAACCAAATATAAAGATACATTGTAAACTACAGTGATTACCAGTTAGTACTGGTTGAAAGACAAAAAAATAAAAACCTAGTGAAATAAAACAGAAACATAAGTATGGGGACCTACATATATGGTGAGTTAATTTATGAGAAAAATGGTAGTGCCATGCAACGAGTAAAAGATTATTTTTTTATCAAATGGATTGGATCAATTAGATATAAATACTAAAAAGAATGAATCTTGATCCTCTACCTTATGTCGTACTAAGCAATCAATGCCAAATATTGTATAGATCTAATGTGAATGTAAGGAAATAAACTCCTTAGAAGAAAAGATGGAGACTGTCTCATGGCATCTGGTAAACAGGACAGTAAAACATGAACCATAAAGAAAAATTAATAAATTGGATGGTATTGTAATTAATAATGTATTTTTATCAGTAGAAACAACTCCTGTACAATAGCACATGAGACATAGTGGGGGTTGTGATTCTCCGTCAGCCAGTCAAAGGGGAGATCCCACTAACGAATGAGACAACAACAAACAAAACGCCATTACAACAAGAGAAGTCACATAAACTACATAGAGGGCATCCCTAGAGCATCCAGCTCAGAGTTTAAGGAGATCACACCACTGAGTCCACAGCTCTCTTACCAAAGAAAGCCAACCCACAAAGACAGGGAGTCAAAGCAAATCAATCTAATACACAGAAACAAATAAAAAGAGGCACCTAGAATAGGGAGACAAAGAAACAACCCCCAATCAAAAGGAAGGGAGTGGTCCCCAGAAAGAATGTTAAGGAAATTGAGGTGAGCAGTTTAATAGATATAGAGTTCAAAGTAATACTCATAAGGATGCTAAAGGAACTCAGGGAGAACTGCAAAGAACTTAGTGGGAACTACATCAGCATGAAAAAAGACATGGAAACTATGAATAAGAACTAGAAGGAAGTGAAGAATATAGAAGAAGGAATTAAAAGCAGATTAGATAAAGAAGAGGATTGATTCAGCAAGTTGGAAGACCAGGTAGAAAAAAGAAAAAAAAAACACTCAGAGCAACAAAAGGAAAAAAATATTCAAAAAGAATGTAGTTGATTTAAGAGAGCTAAAGTACAACATGAAATGTAACAATATTCACTTCATAGGGATACCAGTAGGAGAAAAAAAGGAGTAAGGGATAAAAAACCTATTTGAAAAAATAATGACAGTAAACTTCCTAACTTGGTATGGGAAAAAAGTAAAGCAAGTTCAGGAAGCAAGGACCCCAATCAAGATTAACCCAAAAAGGCCCATTCCAAGTCACATCATAATTAAAATGGCAAAATTTAAACACAAAGAGAGAATATTAAAGGCAGAAAGGGAGAAAGAGATAGTAACACACAAGGGAGCTTCTTATTTCTCAACAGAAACAGTACAAGCCAGAAGGGAATAGCATGAAACATTCCAAGTAATTAAAAGCAAAGGCCTACAATCATGGCTACAGTACCCAGCAAGGTTCTCATTTGAAATGGAAGGCAAAATAAGAAGTTTCCCAGACCAAAAAAAAAAAAAAAAAGAAGAAGAAGCAGCTAAAGGAATATATATCCACCAAATCAGCATTGCAAGAGATGTTAAAGAGACTGCTTTAAAAAGATGAAGAAAGAGAGAGATGGAACACAGGCACAAAGGGAAAAATGACAATGAAAATACCTATCAACAACAACCATAAATGTAAATGTATTAAATGCTCCAATCAAAAGACATAAGATAGCCAAATGGATAAAAAAAACACAACACACACATATGATGTCTATAAGAGAACCACGTCAGAACAAAAAATCTACAGACTAAAAGTGGACATGAAAAAAAGCTGGATTAGCAATACTTATGTCAGATGAAATAGATTTTAAACAAAAGCCGTAAGAAGAGACAAAAAAGGTCACTACATAATTCTTAAGGGAGTTTTCCAACAAGAAGGTTTAGCCCTTGTAAACATATATGCACCCAAGATAGGAGCACCAAAATACATAAGGAAAATCTTAGAGGACTTTAAGAAGGAAATCAATAGCAATATAATTGTTGTAGGGAATTTTAACACCTAACTGTCAACAATGGATAGATTGTCCAAACAAAAATCAACATGGATATTGTGGCATTGAATGACACCCTAGATCAAATGAAATTAATTGATATTTACAGAGCTTTACACCACAAAGAAACAAAGTATACATTTTTAAATGTACATCGGCCATTTTGAAAAATAGACTACATGGTAGGACACAAAACAAGCCTCAACAAATTCAAGAAAATTGAAATCATATCAAGCATCTTCTCAGATCATAAGGGTTTGAATCTAGAAATCAACCTCAAGGACAAAACTCAAATACATTAAAATACATGAAGACTAAATAACATGTCATTAAATAATGAGTGAGTTGACAATGAGATCAAGGAAGAAATCAAGAAGTATCTGGAAACAAATGAAAATAAACACTCGACAAACCAAGACCTATGGGACATAGTGAAGACAGTCCTGAGAAGGAAATTCATAGTAACATAAGCCTACCTAAAAAAGATAGAGAAAAAAAAAACTAACTCTACACCTAAAAGAACTAGAGGAACAACAAACAAAACCCAGAGTGATGAGAAGGAAGGAAACAATCAAGATCAGAGTAGAAATAAATGATATAGAAACTAAAAAAAAATTCAAAGGATCAGTGAATCCAGGAGCTGATGATTCTCTGAAACAACAAACAAAAGTGACAAACCTTTAACCAGACTCATCAAGAAAAAAAGAGAGAGGTCCCAAAGAAACAAAATCAGAAGCAAAAGAGAAGTAATAACTAATACCACAGAAATATAAAGAATTGTAAGAAATTACTATGAGCAACTATATGCCAAAAATTGGACAATCTGGACACTATGGATAAATTTCTATAAATATATAATCTTCAAAAACTGAATCAAGAAGAAGTAGAAAGCCTGAATAGACCAATAACAACTAGCAAAATAGAAACAGTATAAAAAAAAAAAAAAAAAAAAAAAAAAAAAAAAAAAAAAAAAAAAAAAAAAAAAAAAAAAAAAAAAAAAAAAAAAAAAAAAAAAAAAAAAAAAAAAAAAAAAAAAAAAAAAAAAAAAAAAAAAAAAAAAACTCCCAAGACAAAAAAGCCCTGGAGCAGATGGCTTGCTTCACAGGTGAATTTTACCAAACATTCAAATAACTAATTCCTATTTTTCTCAAACAATTCCAAAAAATTCAAGAAGAGTTAGGGCTCCCAAATTATTTTTACAAGGCAAGTATTATTCTAATTTCAAAACCAAGTAAAGGCACATGAAAGAAAGAAAATTACATGTTAATATCTTTGATAGACACAGATGCTAAAATCCTCAACAAAATATTGGCAATCTGGCTCCAGAAATATATTGAAAAGATCATACATTATGATCAAGTGGGATTTATCCCAAAGATGCAAGGATGGTACAATATTCACAAATCAATAAATATAATACACCTCATAAACAAAATGAGGGACAAAAATTACATGATCATATCAAAAGGAACTGAAAAACATTTGATAAAATCAAGCACCCATTTATGATAAAAACACTCAGCAAAGTAGTAAAAAGGAAGCATACCTCAACATAATACAGGCCATATACAAAAACCTACTGCCAACATCATACTCAATGGGTAAAAACTAAAATCGTTTCCCTTAAGATCAGGAACACAAGTACGTCCACTTTCACCACTCTTGTTCGACATAGTACTGGAAGTTCTAGCCACAATGATCAGACAAGAATAAGCAATAAAAGGCATTCTAACTGGAAAAGAGGAAGTAAAACTGCCATTGTTTGCAGACGACATGATAGTGTGCATAGAAAACCTGAAAATCTCCACCAAAGTACTACTTAACCTAATAAGTAAGTTTGGTAAAGTAGCAGGATATGAAGTCAACATTCAAAAATCAATGGTATTATGTACACCAACAATGAACTATCAGAAAGAGACACTAGAAACAAAACTCCCATTTACTATAGCAACCAGAAAAATAAGGTACCTAGGAATAAATTTAACCAAGGAGGTTAAAGACTTGTACTTGGAAAACTATAAAACACTGAAGAAAGAACTTGAGGAAGATACAAATAAATGGAAGCCTATACCACATTCATGGATTGGAAGAATTAACATCCTTAAAATGTCTATACCACCCAAAGCAATCTATAGTTTCAATGCAATTTCTATTAAAATACCAATGGTATATTTCACAGATCTAGAACAAATCCTCCAAAAATATATATGGAACCAAAAATACCCCCAAATAAGTCTCATCTCAGATATCTGGAGAAAGAAGAATAAAGAGGGATCGCAATACCTGCTGCAAAACTATAGTACAAGGCCACTGTAATCAAAACAATCTGGTACTTGCATGAGAACAGGCACATAGATCAATGGAACAGAATAGAAAGCCCAGAAACAAACCCATGTCTCTATGGTTAATTAATATTTGACAAAGGGGCAATTGCATACAATGGAGTAAAAATAGTCTCTTCAATAAATGGTGTTGGGAGACCTGGACTGGTACATGCAAAAAAATGAAACTAGACCACCAATTTAAACCATACACTGTAAGAAACTCAAAATGAATAAAACACATAAATATGTCATGATACTATAAAAGTCCCAGAGGAAAACATAAGCACTAAAATTTCAGTGCTTATGTAGCAATGTCCCATGTAGCAATATTTTTGCCAATACATCTCCTAATGCAAATAAAATAAAGGAAAAAAATAAAGAAATGGGACTATGTTAAATGTAAAAACTTCTGCATGGCTAAAGATTCTGCAAGGGTATAATCTCCAAAATATATAAAGAACACATATGTCTCAACAAAAGTAAGACAAACAATTCAATTAAAAAATGAGCAAAGAACCTTAATAGACACTTGTCCATGGAAACATACAGATGGCCCATACACATATAAAAAGGTGCTTAACAGCACTAGCCATCATTGATATGCAAGTTAAAACCACAATGAGATATCACCTCACATCTGTTAGAATGGCTACCGTTAATAAATCAAAAAATATATAAATTAAAAAACAAGTGCTTGGGAAGATGTAGAGGAAAAGGAACCCTAATGCACTGTTGGTGGGAATGCAGCCTGGTGCAGCCACTGTAGAAAACAGTATAAAATTTCCTCCAAAAATTAAAAATGGAACTGCCTTATGATCCATAAATTCCACTGCTGGGAATATACCCTAAGAATTTTAAAACACCAATTCAAAAATAGTTATGCACCCTTGTGTTCACAGCAGTGCTCTTTACAATAGCCAACTACTAGAAACAGCCTAAGTGCCCATCAGTAAATGAATGAACCAAAAAACTGTGGTAAAATTATGCAATGGAATGTTAGACAGCAGAAAGAAAGAAGGAGCTCCTTCCCATCCCGACAGCATGGATGGAACTGGAGAATATTATGCTAAGTGAAATAAGCCAGGCTGCAAAAGGCAAACACCATATGATCTCACTTATAAGACGAATCTAATGAACAAAATAAGCTAATGAGGATAATATAACCAGAGGCATGGAAACATGGAACAGATTTACAGTGGCCAGAGGGCGCAGGCAGGGAGATAATGGTGGAAAGAAGGGGAAGGAACTATAATATGTATGCATGACCCATGGACATGGACTATAGGGTGAGGATTGACTGTGGAGCAGGTGTTGGGCTAGGCAGAGGAAAGCAAAGAGGGAAAAATTAGGATAACTATAATAGAATAACAATAAAAAAAAGAAAAAAATCCATCCAGTAGTACACTTACTATTTGTATGCATTTCTGCTATGCACATTATACTGAATAAAAAATTTAATTTTTAAATATGGAAATAACATTTTTGAAATGGTGCAGTAAGTGTTACCATGTAAGTAGCAGCCATTAAATGTTCAAATATTAAACCTAAATATTTGAGGCATGTGAAAAGGACCATGTAGTTGGAGGAATCTTGGATCATCTGAAGTTACAAAACCCTGCAGCTGGTTTCATAAAATACTTAAACACAATCCTTCACTAAAAGCTTATGCACAAATACTGCCAGAAGTGACCAACAGGTATAAACCTATGATACTGGGAGTTACCTTTGACATATTTTTAATTTAGTTTTGCACATATCTATTTACTTTTCAGGTTTAAACATATTAATGAAGAAAAAATATTTTTAACATCATTTTTCTTTATTTACTCTAAAATTTATATATGAGATCTGTCCACAAGGTATCCAGCCACGTAATATGAAAAATAAAGGCATCTCTGACTGGTGTGGCTCCATGGACTGAGCACCAGCCTGCAAACCAAAGGGTTGCCAGTTCGATTGCCAGCCTGGGTTGCAAGCTAAGTCCCCAGTAGGTGGCATGAGAAAAGCAACCATACATTGATACTTCTCTCCTGCTTTCCTTGCCTTCTCCTCTCTCTAATAATAAATAAATAAAATCTTTTAATAAAATATAGATTTTTTTCAAAGATACAAGATATAAGAAACATTGTGCACAGGCCAATTATACCCTAGTCCCCTTCAAAGTAGGCCCCTTGAGACTTCACAGTCTCCCAATTGCCATCAGCTGCCCTGTCATATTTTCTTGAATCTCACCAGCAGTATGAAATCTTTTCCCTTTCAAAAGTGATTTTAGTTTTGGGAAAATCCAGAAGTCACAAGGCATCAAATCGGGGCTGCAGAGGGGCTGAGTCACATGGGTCAAGATCTTTGTTGATTGCAGCCCAGCCATGATCAACATTCTCAGGTGTTCTGCTTATTTCAGGGTCTTCCAGAACACAGATCACTTTCAGCATACTTTGCACCATCTTTGAAGCAATTGTGTCACACTTTTATTTGTGCTGCACTCACCACATCACCCCCAAAATCATTCTGAATCATCTGAATAGTTTCCACAGAGGAATGTTCAAGTTTAAAGGAAAATTTGAACAGATTTGTTACTCTACTCAGTCATTTTAAATGTGATGGCTACATAGTACACATGCTCACTCAGTGGGAGCATCCACCCCCACACTGACTAGTATAGTGAAGTGGTCATAGTTCACACATGTGCATTCCAATACACTCTCCTTGGCTGCCAGGTTACCTGGATTATGTTGATGTCATGCAAACCATTCCCATTATCTTAACAATGGCTGGAATTTTTCTGGACAGATCTTGTAGGACTACAATGCAAAATAAAAGTACTCCACAAATGCACGATATAATTATAGCATTATTATTTAGAAAGTATCTATTCAACATTATCTTTTCCCCTGAGCCCAGAAGGCAAAACCTGTACTTCCATTTAGCTTTTGTTAATGGCTTTTAGTTAATACAATTTTTGTTAACTATATGAGAAGTTACGTATGTGCTTTAAGAACAGTGAATAAAATACAATATCCTAAGCCATACATAACAGTCAACCTTAAACTGTCATTATACCTCGTACTGTTTTTTATCTATTGAAAAAATGAGTATTAAATATATGCCTTAATTTATCTCATTTAGGCATTTTTGATAGGGTTACTGGTTTTAAGAGAAAATCTTAACCCTCTCTCAGTTTTCTGAAAATGTGGAAAACTCCAGATTATATAGAAACAAATAGTGGCTGTCTCTTCCAGTAAGTGGCTGATTTGATTTTCTCAGAGGGCAGGTGGTGAGTGTAGGAAGGAAGTTAGGCAAGACTTGGTGGGAATTATCTAAGCCTTAAAAAAAATTTAAAGGTTTGAAAGTTAAATAGTTTAAGTTGCTTCTCATTGTGAATGTCTAAACTGTTCAACCTTCCTTGGTGAAGTGCCATAAAGTCAAGTGTGAATAGACTGTGAAATGGGTTTTTCTTACATGACAAAGCCAATAATATTTTATGAAGCCCATAATGTATAATAATTTTCTTGACTATATACTTTCCCCCCAAAATTAGCACATAGTGGTAGGAAAAGTAAAAGGCCTCAGGCAAAATTCTACTTCCACTGCTGAATGAATCATAAGGATAAGTTAAATCCATAGTATATTTCTGTGAATTGTACAGTAGTTACAATTTGGTAATTTTTACCAACATGTGAGAAACAAACCTGTCATATTTGTGTTCAAGAAGAAAGATGGTTAGCACTCTTCTTATTGGGCCCAAGTGTTTGAGAAAATAAAGTGAGCAGAAATCAATTATAATAGCTCCCTCCATTTATTTGAGCAAAATCATTGTATCATTAATAACCACAAAACTGTAAAAGTGAGTTTGTGAAGAAGCTGGTTCCTTTTTTTCCTTTCATCTGGCCTAAACACCAGTTCAATACTGCTTCTGTTTTGAAATGGGGACCTGAAAAAATCATCCATATATATAGTTATAAATGTATCAAATATTTAGACAAATGAAAATATGGTTCTCTTTCTTGATTTTTCAGTTCTTATTAGAATATTCTATTTCATTTTAGCTACCACCTTAAAAGAGAAGTAAATATGGCAAGACAGAGATCTGGAAGATACCACTGTGGTAAGCTAATAATTTCACTAATTGACCTTGTACACCCCCCTTAAATCATTCTCCCAGATGGGACTTCAAGGTGAGGTTTATATTCAGTGTCCCTTATTCTGAGTGAAATAGTCTCTCACCGAGTAATAGGGAGAAAAAGGGCAAGAAGCTACCTTCTGCAGGTTTATATAATTGTGTTTTCTGATGAACTTAAAATCACTAAATTGTTTCTTCCACTGTCCTACAAATCATTCCACATTTTCTCTTTAGATTTTCTTAAAACAAGGTTTGACTTTCTTTACCTACTTTTAAAAAATATCACTTTCATCTTTATGAGAAATCTAGTGAATATTATGCTTTCTTGTTATCTGATATAGAGTAATTCCTGCATGAGAAATAAACACTCAAGTTGCAGTGAGGACAAATGTTCTAACTCTAATAACATCTATGATAAAAAAGGAAGTAGTTATTAATCTACACATCAAAACAGATATCCAGATAAACACATTTGCCCTTTTCTAAATATTTGTCACCATTCTAGACATTTTCTATTGTTCCTTTGCATGTTTTATTTCTTCTGTAGTAATAGAGATCTTATAATAACCTGCCACATACACTAAAAACAGAAAAAATACATAAAATTGATAAGGGGAGACAGTTTGATCACCAAGCCTTATCATATATGGTACTAGAAATTTTCATTAGTTCCTTTTTATAGTTGTTGAAAGTTACTCCAATGACTGTAATATATAGTACGTAGTTTACTTAATGTCACTAACTAGGTGTTCTTTCTTTTTCTGGACCACTTGTGCTATAAAGAGAGAAAGAATCTAAGAAGTAAATACAGTGAGGATGTTTTTATGTACTATATAATTTCAGAAACTTAGAATAATCTTTCAAAATGAAATTCTGCATCAAGAAGCAATAGTTTCCACATATTCTTCTGTTGAAAATGTTATCAGGTATCAGAGTACTGGTACAAATTCAAGGTATCCTATTTGTGACAGATGATCTTCTCATTTTTTCAATGTGGATAAGATTCTTTTTCTCCTACAGGTGGTGAAATTTAAAGTGAGCAATTGCCTGCCGTAAACCAGAATATGCATAAGTCAGGTGAAGAGTCAAAAATAGGACATGAATTTTCTGACCCCTAACCTCTTTCTCCACAGCACTAATTTTCTCCTTGCTCTATGATGGCAATAGTGGGCATAGTCAAATGCCAAGAATTTGTTCCTTCTGTCGTCAAGAAATAAATTTTCCTAGTAAGGGAGTTCAGCTAGTCTGATTGCAAAGAACTTTGAAAATGGAAAACCAAATACAGTGTAAATGCTAGGATCTGCTATTATTTAGAAGGTAAGAGAACGAGTACAGAGCTATCATTATGATTATTTGTAACTGAGATACAGAAGAATGTGGTAAGTGAAGCAAGAAGGGACAAAACTAATATGATTGAACAACATCAAGAAAATTGAGGAAGAAATTTTAACATGTGTTGTGAGATATGAACAGTGAAATAATAACTGGAAGCTTTGATTATAATAACAGATTAGTAGCATGCTAATTCTTAAATATTTACCAGAGCAATGATAAACATATAGACAGTGTATTTTCCCAAGACATTCTATAAATAAGAAACAGACTTCTGAGTAGAGAATTGCAATATTCCTTAAAATAGAAACTTTCATGGAGGAACTGATCAATATTGTAATGATTCATAGTACTTGGATAAGACATTTAAACAAACTCCTCTTCAATTCTTCCAATGAACACAGAACCTCTTATTTAGAGGAAATTGATACTATTGTACTACAGCATAATTACACATAAGGTTTTGGAAAACCAACTGCATCGTCCTTAGGAAAGAGCTCCCAGGAATTACTGTAAAGTGAAGCAAGTTGAAAGTAATGTGTCATTTTCATCCTAATACCTTGGCTTTTGTTTCTAGCTTTCTCTTTCAGGCATGACCACACTCTTTTATTCCATCTACCTAATTTTGACCGGTTTGAAAGCCTAACCAAAACCCTCAAACCTTCAAAAAAGTCTTCCTTGATTAGTTATCCCACACTGATGGCTCACTTTGATTAAGTGGTAATAGCCAGTGTCCAACATTAAAATGTTGTCCAGATATCAATTATAACTTTAAACATATAGAAAAAAAGAAAAGAATAGTTCAATAACTACCCATATACTCACCACACAAATTCAACAATTCACATGTTCATTCTTTTCATTCATACCTGTAGCATTCACAAAATGGACAACTTTGGTACCATATAACATACCTTAATTTTTTAATAATCAAAACCATGGAAAATATTTTTTACCCTAAGAAAATTAAGCCAGAAACAAATAATCAAAAGATAATTGGGAAATACCCAAATATTTTGAAAATAAAAAACACAAGTCTAAATAACCCATGGGTTAAAGAAAAAGTCAAAGAAGAAATTAGGAATTTGAATTAAATGAATGAAACACAATATATCAAAATTGCAGGATACAGCTAAAACAGAGATTAGAAGAAAATTTATATAAAAATGCATAAGAAAAGAAGAAACATCTCAAATTAATTACCTAAGCTTTTACCTTAAGAAACTAGAAAAAGAGAGTAAATTAAACTCAAAGTGAGCAGAGAAAAGAAATAATAAAGATATAAACAAAGATTAAGTAAAATGTCTACATAAAATAATGGAGAAAAATTAAGAAAATTAGAAGAAAATAATTTTTCTAATTAGTAACTCCTTGCAAAAATGTCCAAAAAGTAGACATATTTGCTAATACTAGTAATGAAAAAGAAAGCAGCATTACAGATCCTTCAGACATTAGCAGGATAAGAGAACATTATAAAACAATGTATGCCCATAAACTTCACAATATAAATGACATGAATCAATTTCTTGAAAGACACAGTTACTAAAGTTTCTACAAAAAGAAATAGATACCCTGAACATACATATTGATTAAGGAAATTGATGGTAGTCAAAATCCTTCCAAGGAAAGGAACTCTGGGCTCCAATAATATCACTAGAAAATTCTACCAAACATTTTAGGAAGAGATCATATTAATTCTACACAAACTTCTAGAATACAGTAGAGAAGGAAGAACTTACCAATGCATTTATAAGGCAAGCATAATCCAGAGAAAGGCATTACAATAATATAAAATTTTAAACTAGTATAGTTCATGAACATAAACACAAACATCCTCAAAAAAATTGCAAATAATATCCAGCATTATATAAAAAATACATTAGTACTAGGTTGTATTTAAAATGTTGTAATGCTCCATTAAAGGACTACAATTTTTACAAAATATTTGAAGTATGCTTTATGATCTCTAAAGGACTCATCAAGAAATACTGCTAATTGTTGAAATTAAAACATATCATTATAGATCCCACAAGTACTAAAATGATACAAATTAGGTTTTATGAACAATGTCAGTTCATTAATGAAAGAGATTAAATCCTAGGTAAAAACGACTTAGAATAATCAACTCAGTAAGAGCCAGAATCTATAATTTAAAATCTTATGTGTGAAAATTTATTTCTAGGATCAATTTTTTAAAAAATTCCAGTCTTACATAAACTATTCCAGAGTTCAGAAAAAAAAAGGAACAAACTATGTAACTGTTAATGAATCTAGAGAAAAACTATTAAAATTCGTAAGAAACTTAGCAAGGTTTTGTATACAAAGTCACTATTAAAAATTTATGGTTTTTACATGCCAAAACAAATAATTAGAACATGATGACTTTTAAAGGATACAATTCAAAATAATATTTAAAATATTAAATACCAAAAATAAGTTTCTCAAAAATGTTTAATAACACTGTACAATGATCTATGATACATTATTGAAATAATAAAAATAGAAAGATATGACATATTCATGGATTACAAAGCTCCATACAATAAATATGTTGACTCTTGTGTACTCAATAAAAGCCTGGTAAAAATGCAGGTAAGTTTCTTTCTTTATATTAGGTTAGAAACATGCTGCAGTTAGAAACAGCATGTTTCTAACCGAATATAAAGTATACGAGCTGAGAAAAAACAAAATAATCTTGAAAAGGAAGAGCAAAACTGGAGGATGTTTGCAAATTATAAAAGTTCCAATAATCATAGAGATATTCTTATAAAATAAAATACCAGAGAAACATAATAATAGAATCAGGAAAAGACTGAAACTTCTACAGTCACTTTAATCATGATAAAGATTCCACTGCAGCGTAGTGGCGGGGTGGGGGGGCAGGGAATGGTAGTCTTTCCAACAATTTGTGCTGGGTTTATATATACAAAAAAAATTCAACAATTGTTAGTTAATATAACAAGAAGGGTTTGCATGACATTGATGTAACATGGCAGCCAAGGAGAGTGGACAGAAATGTACATGTGTGAACAGTGACAACTTCACTGTACTAGTCAGTGGGGGTGAAGGACACGACTGACAAGGATGTGTATTGTGTGGGCATGGCATTCAAAATGACTGAGCAAGTAGAACAATGAGTCTGCACCAAATTCTGCATTAAGCTTGAACATTCCTCTGCAGAAACTATTCAGCTGATTCAGAAGGCTGCAGCTATGGGTGACTGGTGATTGGCAGCTTCATCACAACAACATGCCTGTTCATTCATCATGTTTTGTGTAGAGATTTTTGGCAAAACATCAAACACCCAGGTGACTCAGCCCCTCTACAGCCCAGATTTGGCATCCTGTGACTTCTGGCTTTTTCCAAAACTAAAATCATCCTTGAAAGGGAAGAGATTTCAGACTGTTGACAAAATTCAGGATAATATGATGGGACAGCTGATGGCAATTAGGAGAACTGTGTGAGGTCCCAAGGGGCCTAGTTGAAGTGGACTGAGGCATCACTATCCTGTGTACAATGTTCCTTGTATCTTGTATCTTCTTCAATAAATGTCTCTATTTTTCACATTACATGTCTGGATACTTTCCCAAAATGTCCTTTCTCCTTTGTAAGACAAACCCTGCTTTAGATTCACTTATTCCTTTTCTGATTTAGGATTATCATCTACTAATGTATCCTTCTCTGCCTTTTATCTTCAATCTATCACTTGTGCTCCTCAAACTGCAAACATGTTTATTTCAATCTCAATTAAAAGAGACAAACTCTGCCTTTCTGTCAATAAATTTCTAGGTTTTATCACATGCACAAGCTGCTAAAAATCTTGTCATCCAATATGTACTAGATGAACTCAACCTACATTATATATAGGCACCTCAAAGAGATTCATGAAGAATTCTTACCAAAAAAAATCGTTATTTATGTGCTTCACATAATGATATTATGCTTCTGTGCAAGCTGGAAGATTGGAAGTTGTTCTTGAACTTTCTATGCTTTATATCCAAAACCATCAGGTTGTGTCTATTCTATCTTCTAAAAATCTCTCAAATGCATCTAGTCAAATTCATCCCTCACTGCTTTAATTCATGTATCATTATCTTTATTTTTTGAATGATACAATGCATTTAATTTTTTTAATTGGGGTGATATTAGTTAATAAAATTATAAAGCCTTCAAGTCTACAATCTATAATATATCATCTGTATATCACTTCTTATGTTCACCACCCAAAGTCAAATCTATTTTTGTCACCATATATTTGACACCCTTTACTTTATGGCCATACCACCCTAAATGTGCTCCATCTTGTTTCACTGCCTTTAAAATGATTTGATGGAATTAAAAGCAAATCTCGCTATATTCTCTTTATAATATTCAAGAAAATTATAAAGTTTAAAAGGGAAAAATATAGAACAGATTGCTACAAATCAAAATCAGAGATTCTGAATTACATTCTCAATATATTTAATCAATATTGATCAAACTAAAAATATTACCTGCTATGCAAGAGTTCATAGAATATTTAGAAAAATAGATATAATGTTAGCTCATAGGCAAAAAGTCCACCATAATTTTCAAAAATTTAAAATTATACATATGCCTTTTTACAAATATAATAAAAAGAAGCAAAATAAATTTAAACCAACATTAAAAAAATTCTCATGGAATAAATTTTAGTCAGTGTTAGTTAAAACTTTTACAGAGTTCCAGCCAAGATGAAGGTGTAAGTAGAAATCCTTCATTTCCTTGCACAACCAAAAGAAGGAGAACAATCAGTTTAAAAACAATAAACAACCAGAACACTCAGAATAGCAAACTGCATGGAATTCTGACAACCAAGGAGTTAAAGAAACATTCATCAGGACCGGTAGGAGATGGGAGAGATGGGCAGCCTGGTGGTTGGAAGGACCCACAGCAAGACGGGAAACTGCACCCACAGAGGAGGGGCTGGCTTACTGGGAAATTAGAGACTTAAAATCTCTAACAGTAATATACAATAGGGGTTGTGAAGATGAGAGAAACACCGAGTCTCACAGGAGAGTTTGTTGGAAAGTGGGGCTAGAGCGAAGCAAGACAGCAACATTTTTCCCACTGTGACCCCTCCCCCACAGACAGCACCACAGTGCAGCCAAGAGGGTTGCCCCACCCTGGCAAATACCTAAGGATCTGGCCCATACAACTTAACAGGTACACCAGGACAAAGAAATATGGCCCAAATGAAAGAAGAGATGAAAGTTCCATAAAAAGAGCTAAGCGATGAGGAAATAGACAGCCTATCAGATGCAGAGTTCAAAACACTGGTAATCAGGATGCTCACAGAATTGGTTGAATATGGTCAAAACACAGAGGAAAAAATGAAGGCTGTACAAAGTGAAATAAAGAAAAATATACAGGAAACCAACAGTGATGGGAAGGAAACTGAGACTCAAATCAGTAATTTGGAACAAAAGGAAGACATAAATATCCAACCAGAACAGAAGGAAGAAACAGGAATTCAAAAAAATGAGGAGAGGCTGAGGAACCTCTGGGACAACTTTAAACACTCCAACATCTGAATCGTAAGGGTACCAGAACGAGAACAGGGAGAGCAAGAAATTGAAAGCTTTTTTGAACAAATAATGAAGGAAAACTTCCCCAATCTGGCAAAGGAGATAGACTTTTGCCAGAAGTCTGTTTTTCTGCCAGATAGTCTACCAGATAGTCTGCCAGAAAGTCCAGGAAGCCCAGAAAGTCCCAAAGACATTGGGCCCAAGGAGGAACACACCAAGGCACATCATAATTACATTACCCAAGATTAAAGATAAGGGGAGAATCTTAAAAGTAGCAAGAGGAAAGGAGAGAGTTACCTACAAAGGAGTGCCCATAAGACAATCAGCTAATTTCTCAAAAGAAAGCTTGCGGGCAAGAAGGGGACGGAAAGAAGTATTTGAAGTCATGAAAGGCAAGGACCTACTTCCAAGATTATTCTATCCAGCAAAGATATCATTTAGAATGGAAGGGCAGATAAAGTGCTTCCCAAATAAGGTCAGATTAATGGAGTTCATCACCACCAAGCCCTTATTATATGAAATGTTAAGGGGACTTATCTAAGAAATAGAAGATTAAAAAGTATGAACAACAAAATGACAACAAATTCATAACTACCAACAACTGAACCTAAAAAACCAAAAATAAACAACTAGGACAGGAATAGCATCATAAAAATGGAGATCACATGGAGGGTTATCAATGGGGAGGGGGAAAGGGAAAATGGGGGAAAAGGTACAAGGAATAAGAAGCATAATTGGTAGGCATAAAATAGACAGGGGGAGGTTAAGAATGGTATAAGAAACAGAGAATTCAAAGAACTTATATGTAGGACTCATGGACATGAACTAAGTGGGGGGATGGTAGAGGGTGGGGAATGCAGGGTAGAGATTGATAAAGGGGAGAAAGAATTGGGACAACCATAATATCATAATCAATAAAATATACTTAAAAACAATTAAAAATTTAAAAACTTACTTTACATAAATATAATTATAAGAACCCAAATCTAAACACAGAACACTGCAAAAGCTATCAGAAGCAAACTACAGCACCAACTATTTTCAACTGCCAAATGAGAAAAAAATTAACAAATTGGCATTTAACTCATGAATTAATATAACATAAACCAAAATAAACCTAAGGAAAGCAGGACTTAATACAAATAAAAGTAGGATTTTTTTTTAAAGGCAGAATATCAGAAAAATTGGGGGGGGGGAAGTAGGTTAACAGAAGTAGTAATGCCTTTCCTATGTAGCATAAAAACTACTTACAATAAAACATCACATTAATAATAGTATCCATAGAATTTATATTATTAGAAATTAACTTCTAAAGAAATAAAGAACATTCATGTTAACAAAAACTTGAGAGACTTGAAAGATCTGAATCAGACCTGTGATTTTGTAGATATTAATTAAATCTATCTGATCTGGAGTGCCATTTGAGGCCACTGTTTCCTTGTTGATTTTCTGCCTGGAAGATCTATCCATTGAAGCCAATGGTGTGTTAAAGCCCCAGCCATGATCTCTGTTGATCTCTCCTTTTATGTCCATCAAGATTTATTATAAATATTCAGGTGCTCCTGTGTTGGGTGTGTAAATGTTTACCAGAGTTATATCCTGATATTGGATTCTTCCCTTTATCATTATGTAGTGTTCTTCTTTGTGTCTTACAAAGAAGAGTTTTGTGAGAGACTAGGCTTTCAAGTCTATTTTGTCAGATATAAGATGGGCTATCTCAGTGGTTTTTCTTTTCCATTCACATGAAATATTTTTTCCAACCCTTACTTTAATCTATGTGTATCTTTTGGTCTGAGATGGGTTTCTAGGAGGCAGCATACATGTGGGTCTTGAGTTCTTATCCATTCAACTACCTCTGTCTTTTGGTTGAAACATAAGCCATTTATATTTAAGGTGATTTTTGATAGATATATATATAGTGCCATTTTATTATAAACTGTTTTCTTCTTCTTCTTCTTCTTCTTCTTCTTCTTCTTCTTCTTCTTCTTCTTCTTCTTCCTTCTCATCTTCCTCCTCCTCCTGCCCTCTACTTCCTCCTCCTCTTCCTCCTTCTTTTTCTTAAAGCAAGCTCTTTAACATTTGATGCAGTACTGGTTTGGCATTAACTATATCCTTCATCTTTATCCTTTCTGAGAAGTTCCTTATTCTCCTATTTTAAATGATAACTTTGCTAGGTAAAGTAGCCTTGATTGTAGGGCCTTGCTTTTCATCACCTTAAATATTTCATGCCACTCTCATCTGGATTGGAATGTTTCTGATCAGTAATCAGATGACAGTCCAATTGGTGCTCCCTTGTAGGTAACTACCTGCTTTTCTCTTGTGGTTTTTAGGATTCTTTCCTTGTCTTTAAGCCTTGACTTTTTAATTATAATGTGTCTTGGTGTAGGCCTCTTTGGGTCCAACTTGTTTAGGACTGTCTGAGTTTCCTGGATTTGTGCAACTTTTTCCTTCACCAGATTAGGGAATTTCTTGGTCATTATTTCTTCAAATAGTTCCTCAATCCCTTGCTCACTCTCTTCTCCTGGTATTCCATGATGCAGAGGTTTTTAAGCTTCATGTTGTCCAACATGTTTCTTAAGTTCTCCTCATTTTTTGAAATCTTTTTTTCTTTTTGCTGCTCTGCCTGTTTGCTTTTTTCTACCTTTTCTTCCAGAACACTGATTTGATCTTCTGCTTCATTTAACCTGTTTATTCCTTCCAGTGTATTATTTATCTCAGATATTGAATTCTTCATTTCTGACTGACCCATTTTTATGTTTTTCATGTCTTATTTTATGCTGTCAAATATCTTTGTAATCATTACTCTAAGCTCACTATCTGGTAAATTGCTTACCTCCATTTCATCTATTTCTTCTGTAAAATTCTCTTGTTCTTTCCTTTGGAGTCTGTTTCTTTGTCTTCCCAT
The DNA here is from genome assembly GCA_004024845.1 of Tonatia bakeri. Lineage (NCBI taxonomy): Eukaryota > Metazoa > Chordata > Mammalia > Chiroptera > Phyllostomidae > Tonatia > Tonatia bakeri. The sequence continues at coordinate 48,130 of PVIA01006289.1, read as the reverse complement.
GTTGGCCTCTACTTTGTATTTTCCATCTTAGATGTTAAATTAAGCAGATGTTAAACTGATCAGTTGTTAATCTAATCTATCTGTAACCAGCAGTCAGGCTTAAGCACCACAGGGTAGGACAGAGTAATACTTGCAGTCAGGACTTTTGCTTCCCCTCAGACTGATGCCATTAAGAGATGAGTGCTCTGCCCCAGAAAGATGGCTCCTGCATATAGGGAATGACTGAGCACGTGGATCCTGGCAGCTGTTCCTTCAACTCTCTCGGCAGAACCACAAGTCCAGACTCTCCTCAATTATCTCTATTCCACTCTGTGCTCCCTTTGCTGGCACCCAGGGCAAGAGGCTGCAAACAAAATTTTGTGCTTTGGCCCTTTAAGAGGCTCCCTGAATCTCCAGCCATCTCTCCCTGATAGAACCCTGCTTTTGTTCATAGCTGGATGTTATCAGGGTTCCTTTCTGGCTCTGGTGTTGTAGTCTGGAGAGGCCAGTTTGGGGTTTAGATGCAACATTTTTCAGGATGAATCACCTGTACCCTGAAATATCCCTCTAGCACTTTAGCTGCCACCCATGGGTGCCCAGCCAGCCCTCTCGCATCTCCTCTGCACTCCCCATCAGTCACATTGGGGTGAAGTGTTTTCTTCTGTCTGTCCATGGTAATAAGTATTTTCCCCAGGTAGTGTTCAGTTGACTATTAAAGATGATTTTTCTATAATTTAGTTGTATTTCCAGATTGGTCCTGGGGAGAGATTAGTGTAGTTTCCATTTATTCTTCTGCCATCGTGGATCCCCCTTAGTTTTCTATTGCTGTAACAGATTACCACAAGTTTTGTGGATGAAAACAACATAAATATATTTTTTTATAGTTCTGGAGGTTAGAAGTCCAAAATAGATTTTTTAGGCTAAAATCAAGGTGACACTAGGCTGGCTTCCTTCTGGAGGTTCAAGAAGAAAATTCCTTTCCTTATTTATTTCAGTTTCTGGAGGCCACTTGCCTTCCTTCCCTCATGTCCCCATTCTCCATCAGAAAAGCCAGCAGTGTCGAATCACGAAATCCCTCTCTTTTCTCTCCTCTGTTACCATCAACTCCTGCTTCTAATTAACCTGCTTCACTGTTCCCTTTACAAGGATCCCTTGCTATTACTATGTTGGGAATTGCCCTACCTGGTATCAGAAGCTGTAACCCCCACCAAGGCTAAGGCTGAGGGAACGACCTTGGAACCTTGGAACCACAAGTCAGCAAGGAGACAAAAGCTTATCTCCCTGGCAGGAACGCCTCTTCTGCTCCTTTTACTTCACCCTGCCTGGATCTCAATGCTTGGTCAGTTAGCCAATGACAGGTAAGATTCCCCAAGGGGGGAACGACCTGAGACAGGCAGGATCACGTGGGAGGCCACCAACAAAGGACTGTGGGGGCTACGGCAAAAGGGGGTGATGGACCCTCACCCCCTGGCTTTGACAAAGCCTGAGTGCTCATTCCATCCATGAGAAAATCTCCTTATCTCTTGGTTGCCTTAGTTTCCCTTGCTCCACCTAAGCCTGAAACAATGACAGGGTGGTGCAGCCCTGTACTAGAAAGGGTGGGTTCTCCAGGTGATCAGGCCTAAGAAAGAATATGTAAAATCCTGTGAAACCTGCTTTTTTAAGAATGCTGTCAATTGAATGAGAAGGGTCCAAGAAGGAAGTAAGTTTGTCCCTCAAAGTTTTACAGCTCTTTGACCCTGGCTCAAAGTAGGCTCTCAGAGTTCCTTCTTATTTGATCCTTACTTCCCTGCAATGAGTAATGAGCTTTACCTGAATTCTTGTACAAACAAACCCAATAAAAGGCCTGCTGGGACAGGAGAACATGCGCCCTCCACCAGAGAGGGTGGCCAAAGTGCCCTCCCCCAGTGAGGGTGGCCACTCCGTCCCTACTTCTCCACAGAAAATTTCCTGTTTCTGTGTATGTTCATTTCTCGTGTGTCGACGAGCCATCTGCAGCGTTCTGTGGTCACTGCCAGTCGGTGATCGAACATCATTACTACATGGTTCCACCTAGATAGTCCAGGAAAATATCTCAGGACATTTAAATTAACCACATCTTTGAAGTTCTTTTTACCATGTAAAGTAACAAATTCAAAAGTTCTAGAGATTAGGACATGGACATCTTTGGGAAGGGGATCATTATTCTGTCTATCACAATCTCCAAATTAATTTACACTTTCAATACAACTCAATTTATTTAGATGATAGAATGGTTAAAAATATAACTAGAAACTAAAACAGATAAAACTGAGAAATTTTATGAAGGTAATAAAGGAAAAGGACTTTCATCAACAGATACAAAACATATGACACCATAATAATTAAGGCAATGTAGCAGTAGCAGAAGAATAGATATATCTTGGAAGATAATTTTTTTAAATATGTATATATAATTAGTATTATAGTAGATGAAGTGACATTTAAAATCTGAAGGAATGGGCTGATTATTCAGTAAATTATGCTGGGTGAATAGGTTAATTATTTGGGAAAAATACATTGGGAATAAAGTTAGATATGTACTTTCCACCTCATATCAGAATGAATTCTTGATGAATAATATCATTAAACAAAAAAAATTACACCATTAGTTTTGAAAGTAAAATAGAAATGCATAGTTATCCTTTAATGAATAAAGAGAACTAATTATATAAAAGAGGAAGAAATGAAGGGAAAATCAATAGCTTTGGTGATATTAACACCCAGGCACGGAAACTAGCAAACATCAAAAATACCATAAACAAGTGAAATAAACATAAAATAGTGGGAAAGTATATTTTCAATCAAATGACAAACAACTCAGGTAAAGAAAAAAGCAAGAATCCCATTAGAAAAATAGGCAAAGAAATGGTTATGGCTTTGTTAAATTAGTGTTCATTAAGAGGACCACAAGGTAAAGAATGGTGAGTCAAAGTTCAGCAACAGACCACAAAAGAAATCAAAATAGAGAAGTGTATTACTCACAGGTCCCAGAGAAAACACCTTGAGGGGCCACAGGAAGAGGTCAAAGCAGGGTGCAGAGAGAGAGAAAGGATACAGGCCACATGTTTTTACCAGGATCTGTGGGGAAAGTGTTTTGGGGTCCCAAGAAGAAGATGGAATTTGTCCATTTAAACCACATAGCAGGGTTTTAGTAAGCCCCTGGGGGTCTAATCCATGGTGTGCACAAGGGGAAGGCTCTGGGATGGAGAGGAGGCTGCTAATCACAAGAGCCATTCGGGAAGTTGTATCAGGAACTTTAATGTGCTTGTGAGTTTGAGGGTTGCTATCTCAGTCACGGGCTTCCGCAAGTGGTCAGTGTGGTTAAAAGTCAATGCTGACTGCTTGGCCAAACAAATAGATGCCAAGGCAGCAATACCATGTAGCAAGTACTTACCTAAACTTGGGACAGAAACATTAACTGTCAATGAGGAGTTGCAAGTGACTAATACATACAATTTAAAAAAATTTTCAAACTGTGCTGCCAATTAAAGAGAAATTAAAATACCTTTACAATACCATCTTTCCCTATCAAATGAGTGAAGTCATTTTTTCTTAAGCTATTATCTATTACTTCCTTAACAGTGGGGAAATGGATACTTAATACCATTCTAATATATACATAAATTGGTACACATGTTTTGGAAGATATTTAGTGGCTTTTTAAAAAGCTTAAAATTATATACATTTTATCATTTTTTTAAATTTTTTATTGTATTTTTTCCATTACCATGTAAACCCTTTATAACCCCCTCCCCCAAATCACCACACAGTTGTCCATGTCCATGAGGACTTGTTTCTTTTTCTTTGATAACTTCACCCCCAACCTTCCCCCACAATTGCTGTCATCCTGCTCTCTATGATTCTGTGTCTATTTTGCCTGTTAGTTCACTTTGAGTATTAAATCCACATATAAATGAAAATATATATTTGTCTTTCTCTGACTGGCTTTTTTTCACTTAGCATTATGTTATCCAGGTCCATTCATGCTGTCAAAAAGGGTAAATTTTTCTTCTTTTTAACAGCTAAGTAATATGCCATTGTATAAGTGTCCCATAGTTGTTTTATCCACTCATCTACTGATGGACAGTTGGGCTGCTTCCATATCATGACAATTGTAAATAACATTGCAGTGAGCACAATGATGCTTATGTTCTTTTGAATTAGTATTTTGGGCTTCTTTGGATATATTCCAAGAAGTAGGACCCCTGGGACAAAAGGCAGATCCATTTTTAACGCTTTGAAGTATCTCCATACTGCTTTCCACAGTGGTTGCACCGGTCTGCATTCCCACCAACAGTGCAAAGGATTCCTTTTCTCCACATCTTATGAGCGGTTGTTTGGCAATTTATTGATGATAGCCATTCTGACAGGTGTGAGGTGATATCCTGTTGTGGTTTTATTTGCATTTCTCTAATGATTGGTGATGTTGGGCATCTTTCCCTGTCTATTGGCCATCTGTATATTCTCTTTGGAGAAGTGTCTATTGAGGTCCTTTGCCCTTTTTTAATTGGATTGTTTATTTCTTTGGTGTTCAATTTGAAAAGTTTTAAAAATAAATTTTGGATATTAACCTCTTATCAGATGTATTGGTGATATGTTCTCCCATTCTATGTATTGTCTTTTTATTTTGTCGATTTTCTCCTTTGATGTGCAAAAACGTTATAGTTTATTCTTTCTTTGTTTTCCCTTACCCGAGGAGATATATCAGATATAATGTTGTTATGATCAGTGTCTGAGATTTTATTTTCTATGTTTTCTTCTAGGATTTTTATGGTTTCAGGTCTAATGTTTAAGTCTTTAATTCATTTAGAATTTATTCTTATACGTGGTGTAATAATGTGGTCTAGTTTTATTTTTCTGGACATATCTGTGCAATTTTCCCAACATCATTTATTGAGTAAAATATCTTTAGCCTATTGTATGTGCTTCCTCTATTGAATATTAGTTGACTATAAAGGTGTGGGTTTATTTCTGGGCTCTTTTTTTTCTGTTCCTTTGATCTATATGGGTCTGTTTTTATGCTGGTATCAGTCTGTTTTGATTACTATGTCCTTGTAGTATTGTTTGATATTAGGTAGTGTGATTTCTCCAGTTTTGTTCTTTTTTCTCAATATTATTGTTGCCTTTAGCAGTTCCATATAAATTTTTGAAATATTTGTTATAGTTCTGTGAAATATGACATTGAAATATTGATAGGAATTGTGTTGAATTTATAATCGCTTTGGGTAGCATGGACATTTAAATGATGTTAACTCTTTCTATCCCTGAACACATTGTGTGTTTCCACTTATTTGTATCTTCAATTGATTTCACTAGTGTCTTATGCTTTTCCAAGTACAGATCTTTGATATCCTTGGTTAGATTTACTCTTAGGTACTTTATTCTTTTTGAAGCAATCATGAATGAGATTGTTTTCTTAATTTCCCTTTCTGTTAGTTCATTTTTTGCATTTTTATAAATGCAACTGATTACTGGATATGAATTTTGTATCCTGCTTTTTTGCTGAATTCATTTATCAGTTCTACCATTTTCTTGGTAGAATCTCTGGGTTCTCTATGGACAGTATCATGTCATGTGCAAATAACGACAGTTTTAATTCTTGCTTTTCAATTTAAGTGATTTTTATTTCATTTTCCTGTCTGATTGCTGTGGCTAAGACTTCTAGTACTATGTTGAATAAGAGTGGTGAAAGCAGACATCCTTGTCTTGATCTCAATTATAAGGGGAGCACTTTTAGTTTTTGCCCATTGAGTATGATGCTAGCAGTGGGTTTGTCATATGTGACCTTTATTTTGTATTAGTATGTTCTGTCTGTTCCCACTTTGCTGAGATTTTTACCATAAATGGGTGCTAGATTTTATCAAATGCTTTTTATGCATCTACTGATATGATCATGTGATCTTTATCCTTCACTTTTTTATGTGGTGAATCATATATATCGATTTGTGAATATTCTACCAATATTGCATTCTAAGAATAAATCCCACTTGATCATACTGTATGAATTTTTTGATGTACTGTTGTATTTGGTTTGCTAACAATTTGTTAAGGATTTTAGTATCTATATTTATCAGTGATATTGACCTATAATTTTCTTTCTCTGTACTATCTTTCTCTGGATTGGGAATTAGGATAATGCTGGCCTCATAAAGTGATCTTGGGGCTTTCCCTCCTCCTGATTTTTTTGAAATAGTGTGAGAAGGATATATTTTATTTCTTCCCAGAATGTTTGGTAAAATTCACCTGTGAAGCCATCCAGTCCAGGGCTTTGTTTTCCTGGAGTTTTTTGTTTGCTGCAGAAATTCCATTAGGTGTAATCTATATATTGAGATTCTCTTTTTCTTCTTAATTTAGTTTTGGAAGATTGCATATTTCTAGAAATTCATACATTTCATCCAGATTTCCTGTTTGTTGGCATATAGTTATTCATAATATTTTCTTACAATCCTTTGTATTTATTTGGTATCAGTTGTTATTTCTCCTCTTTCATATTTGATTTTATTTATTTGGGTCTTCACTCTCCTTTTCTTGATGAGGGTGGTTAAAGGTTTGTCCATCTTGCTTATCTTTTCAAAGAACCAGCTTTTGAATTCATTCACCTTTGACTCATTTTATTTTATTCTATTGTATTTATGCTCTAATATTAATTATTTCCTTTCTTCTACTCACTTTGGGTTTTGCTTGTTTTTCTTTTTCCAGTTTTTTCAGTGTAAAGTTGTATTGTTTATTTGAGCTTTTTCTTATTTGTTTGTTTATTTGTTTTAGATAGGCCTCTAATGCCATGAATTTCCCTGTTAAGATTTCTTATCCTGTGTCCCCAAATTTTGGATTTTTTTGTTCTCATTCTCATTTGTTTCAAGGTATCTTTAGAGTTCTTCCTTGATATCATTGTTGGCCCATTAATTGTTTAATTATTGGTTATTCAGCTTCCATGTCCTTAAGCATTTTTTCAGTGTTCTTCTTGTGGTTGAGTTTTAGTTTCATAGCATTGTGGTCACAGAAAATGCTTGATATGATTTTAATCTTCTTATATTATCAAGACTTGTTTTATGTACTAACATGTGGCCTACCCTAAAAAACATTCCATGTGCACTTTAAAAGCATGTGTATTCAGCTGCTTTGGGGTGAAATGCTCTAAAGATATCAATTAAAGCCATTTGATCTAGTGTGTTGCTTAAGGCTGCTGCATCCTTGCAGATTTTCTGTCTGGAATAATATTCATTGGAGCCAAAGCGGTGTTATAGTTCTCTAGTATGACTGTATTTCTGTCTATCTTTCCCTTTATGTACATCAAATTTTGCTTTACATATTTAGGTGTTCCTGAGTTGAGTACACAAATATTTACTAGGGTTATATCCTTATGTTGGATTGTTCCCTTTATCATTATGTAGTGTCCTCCTTTGTCTCTTATCATTACCTTGGTTTTAAAGTCTATTTTTTGGTTATAAGTATTGCTACACCAACTTTTTTTTCTTTACATTTTCATGAGATATCTTTCTGTACATTTACTTTCAGTCTACGTGTATCTTTCTATCTGAGATGGGTCTCTTGTAGACAGCACATATATAGGTCTTGTTTTCTTATCCATTCAGCTACTCTATGTTTTTTGGTTGAAGCATTTAAGCCATTGACGTTTAAGTAATTATTGATAGATATATATTTATTGCCATTTGACTTTTAAATATTTTTTCTCTGTTCTTCTTTAGCATTTGTTGTGGTACTGGTTTGTTGTTAACAAATTCCTTTAGCTTTATCTTGTCTGGGAAATTCTTTTTTTTTTCTTTTTAGAGAGTTACCTCATTCTTTATTTTTGATTTTTAAATTAATTTTTAGAAAGAGGAGAAGGAAGAGAGGAAGAAAGGGAGAGAAACATCAATCTGGTGTCCCTTGAGCGCCACCAACTAGGGACTTGGCCCGCAACTTGGGCATGTACCCTGACCAAGAATCAAACCAGTGACCTTTCAGTTCACAGGCCAGCATTGAGTCCACTGAGCTACAAAGGCCAGAGCAGAAACTCTTTATTTCACCTTCAATTTTTTATGACAGTTTTGGTGGGTAAATTAACTTTGGATTAGGTCCTTGCTTCTCATTACCATGAATATTTCATATTTAAGCCAAGCTCTTCTTGCCTAAAGTGTTTCTGTTGAGAAATCAGATAACAGTCTAATTGGAGCTCTCTTGTAGGTAACTACCTGCTTTTCTCTTTCAGCTTTTAGGATTCTCTCTTTGTCTTTAAGCTTTGCCTTTTTAATTATAATGTGTCTTGGTGTTGGGCTCTTTAGGTCCATCTTTTTGGGGACTCTCTGTGCTTCCTTGACTTGTGTATCTTTTTCTTTCACCAGACTTGGGAAGTTTTCAGTCATTATTTCTTCAAATAGGTTCTCCATCCTTTTCTCACTCTCTTCTCCTTCCGGTATTCCCATAATGTGCATTAGTACATTTCATGTTGTCCCAAAGTTTCTTAAGCTCTCCTTACTCTTTTTAATTCTTGTTTCTTTTGCAGCTCTTCTTTGTATTTTTTATACTTTGTCTCCCAAATCCCTGATTCAATCCTTTGCTTGATCTAGGTACTAGTTATTCCTTCCAGTGTATTATTTATTTCAGATTTTGCATTCTTTCTGCTATGTAGTATTCCATTATGTAAATGTACCATAGTTTTGTGGGACTTTTTTGATCCATTCATTTACTGATGGGCACTTAGGTTGCTTCCAACACTTGGCTATTGTAGAAGGAGCTTCTGCCCTCAGCAACAGCATGGATTGATCTGGAGAGTATGATGCCAAGTATGAAATAAGCTTGGCAGTGAAAGAGAAATACCATATGATCTCACCTCTAAGTGGAACCTAATTAACAAAACAAACAAGCAAGCAAAATGTAACCAGAGTCATTGAAATAAAGAACAAACTGACAGTAACCAGAGGGGAGGGAGCATGGGGGAGGGGCATAAAGAGGGGAAAAGGGGAAAGGTTATCAAGGAACGTGTATAAAGAACACATGGACAAAGCCAAAGGGGGGTATGATCAAGGGTGGGAGATGGAGATGGATGGGGTGGGGGTGATTGGTGGGGAAATGGAGACAACTATACTTGAACAATAAACAAAAATAAATATAAAGAAAATATTACATTCTTTATTTCTACTGGTTATTTCTTTTTTATTGTTTCTGTGTCTTTTTTCATGCTTTCAAGTATCCTCATTATCATTACTCTAAACTTTATATCTGATAAACTGCTTACCTCTCTTTCATTTAGTTCTTCCTCTGAAGAAGTCTCTTATTTTGTCATTTGGGGCCTGTTTCATTGTCTTTCCATTTTGGTGCTTCTCTGTGTTTGTTTTATGTACTAAGTAGATCTGCAAAGACTGTGTGTGTACCTGTGTCAGATGCTGGCTGCAAAGACATGGACAACCTGTTTGGCACTATCAGTGATCCACAGTTGTGGCTCCCTCTGCTGGGTCCATTTGTGTGTAGAAAATCCTAGGCTGCACCTCAAGACTGACTCTTATTAGCACTGAGTTCAAGGCAGTCAGCTAAAATCTCAGAACTCCCAGAGATCTGCCTTAGTTGTTAAACCTAACCACTGAGATATCCTCCAGCTGTACTTCTCAGCAGCCTTGTAAGTTCCACAGAGAGTAGCAAAGTAATTCCTGTGGGTAGACCTATTGCCTCCCCTCAGGCTAATGCCACTCGGAAGGGTGTGCTCTGCCTAAGAAAGATGACCTCTTCTCTATAGGGAATAAATCAACAGAGATTCTGGTGGCTGTTCATCAGTTCTCTCCCCAGAACCACCAGCCCCAGACTCTCCTCATGCATCTCTAGACCACTCACCCTTCCTCTGCCAGCACCCAGGGTTAGTGACTGCAAATGGGATTTTGTGCATTGGCCTTTTAAGAGGCTTTCTGCATCTCCCACCATCACTCCCTGGTGGACAGAAACCCTGCCACTTTTCACAGCCGGATGTTTTCGGGGCTCCTTTCCTGGCTCTGGTGCTGTAGGATAGGGAGTCCATCTTGGGGTTTAGACCCCACACTTCTCAGGGGGAACCCTCCTGGCTACCTAAACATCCCTCTGGAACTTCAGCTGCCACCCATGGGAGCCCAGCCAGCCCTCTCATGCCTCCTCCTTATTCTCTACTAGTCACATTTTGGTCAAATGGTATCTTCTGTCTGTCATTGGTTTTAAGGCTTCTCTCCAGCTAGTGTTCAGTTGGTTATTTAGAATGATTTCTCTACAATTTGGTTGTGATTCCAGTTTGGTTCTGGGAGGAGGTTTGTGCAGCTTCCACTTACCTTTCACCATCTTTGATCCCTCTAACATTGCATACATGTTAACATGAACATATACAGAAGTGCGTTTAAAGAACAGTGTTAGTCATAACAGCAAAACAGAAATAATGTAACAAACTTCCTTCAATAATTGTTTGGATAAATAAATTATATTCTCAAGAGTAAATATATGTAGCAATTAAAAAATCTCATTTTATAAGCATATGTAAAGTTGTGTGAAAATATTCTAATATTTTAAGTAAAAATATGTTATGAAACTTCCCAGATAATTTTTATTTATTTATTTATTTATTTTTAGACTTTAATTAGTTTTAGAGAAGGGAAAGGAGGCATAAAGAAAGGGAGAGAAACATCAATGTGTGGTTGCCTCTCACTCAACTCCTACTGGGGACCTGGACTGCAACCCAGGCATGTGCCCTGACTGGGACTCAAACCAGTGACCCTTTGATTCGGGGCTGGCACTCAATCCATTGAGCCTCACCAGTCAGGGCCCAGATACTTTTTAAAGTATATGAATGCATTATACTTAGGAGAAGGCTAAGCAAAAATATACCAACAGTGTTTTTTTTCTATCTATTGAGGATTCAAATTTTAATTTTTTGTGTTATTTTCTCTATTTTCTTTGTTAGATTATACAAGGAACATTAATTATTTTGTGTTTATAGCAAAAACAATAAGTGTTATTGTTTTTTAAATCATCTTAATAATAGAGCAAAAAGAATACAGAACAATTAGTTTGCCCTCAATTAAGTCTTAATTTTTTAAATTAATATTTCTGGCTCCCACACAACCCCCATCTGAATTGATCCTACCTTAATGTTTAAAAAGTTTATATCACTCTGAACTGATAATATCTTGTGCAAATCACCCCTGGTCTGACTGACACAGATGTACTTTGTGCTTCCCACCAATGAAATTTTCTTCGGTACATCTCAGGCAGGATCTGAGGTTAACCTCTCCAAAAGAATGATAGCTTAAGAGTAGAGAAAGTCTTCCTAATTCATACCCCTTAAATATTATTACTGAACCCTGGAACAGTGCCATGGCTATCTTTGTCAGATGACAATATAGGTTCAACTCAGCCCCAAAAAGAAATTCTTGAAAATAGACGAAAAAGTCAGAAAGAGGATAGATCCCAGTTAACAGTGTTTAAATTTGTACTTTAGCCTTAGTCTAGTTCTGATATTGATACTACATCAGACATAATTTTTTCTTTCTGTCATTCCCACACGGCTCCCCACTGTTGCTCTGATTCTCCATAATACCTTCTTCCTTCATGTTTGCAATTTCATATCAATTTACTTTTTGACTATTTTCCCTTTGAAATTATTTCTATGTCCAATTACACATTATTATCTAAAGATACCTGGATTAGCATATTTAAGTTCTAAAGTTAAAATTAAGAATCTACCTTGCTTGCCCTGACCAGTATGGCTCAGTTGCTTGGTGGTTGTCTGCAAAGTGAAAGGACACCAGTTCAATCCCAGGTCAGGGTGTGTGCCTGCCTGTGGACCAGGTCTTTGCTGGGGTGCATATGAGAGACAACTCACTGTTTCTCTTTCACATTGTTGTTTCTCTCCCTTCTTTTACCCTCTCTCCCCTTCATTCTAAAAATATATAAATAAATATTTTTTTAAAAATTATTTGCTTGCTTTTTCCTTATATTTCTCAGCCTACAAACACCCAAAATTGAAAATTTATAGCATATGCTCTCTTGCCATGGGTGACTCACCTGAGTCAGGAAAGTGATCAATGGCCATAATGTGGCTTCCATGAGCATGACAGTCTCCCAATTATCGCAGAAATTTAGAAAGTGCTGTGATGGGGACACACTAAGTGGTGAATGCTGTTATACACTTTGTATATGAAACCAAGCATAGACATTAATATACAAACAAGACTCTTATTTTAGAAAATGAAATGGTGAGTTGTCCAAGAAACAAAATGGTTATCTTAGGAAAATAACTATTCTATCATGTGGTGCTTAGTTGAAAGAGGTCAAAATTTTTATTCTTAGTATCAGTTCCCACATTTTTCTTACTCATATCATCTCTGGAAATATCATCAGCAAATATTTTTCTTTAACTGTCCTTTCAATTTCAGAGCTAAACTCTTAAACTTTTAGTAAAAAAAAAAAAAAGGACTTTGCTTAAGAAATTTAACTTAGAAAACAATCTCAAAGATGGTATAGCATGCACTTCAATGCAAGACATTAAATTACTAAGTCAGAAATATTTTTAAAACAGAATCATTCCCTCATCTACTTCTAAACAGAATTTCAGATTGGTTTTATAATCCTAGATCCTTATACTGAAAGCTGTATTTTGTACAAGTAAAGAAGAATTTTGAGGTTATGGATAAATTAGAACATGAATTCATTATTGAAAGAGCTTTGATGTTTTTTTTTCTTCTCATATGTTTGTTTATCTGTTCTTTAAATTCTCTTAATATATATCTAAATGACCTGACCAGTTCATTCAGTTCTATTGACCAATTAATTCATAGCCAGTCAATTTACCCTGAATAGTGGGTTTGTTTGAATAGACAAGGCATAGTCAAATGCAAATTTGGATGTCATCCAGCTAATTTGATCTGGGAACAGAATAAATAATAACCATTGCTGTGGAGTTTGAGATCTGATTCACATAGCCATGCCTTCTAAATTGGTCAGAGTAAGATAATTGCCAATATCTAAATGTTGTGTTCTGTGTTGGTCTGTTGTAGAGACACAAGGGATATCACTTGGCTTATTCCTTCTTCCTCTCCTACTCCTAGAACATTATACTCTAAATTGCATCCAACCTTTTGCACATTTGTTCTGAGTTCTTTACGTTTTAACAACAATCTAGCACATTTGATGTCAAACCTGTACGTTCTAATTATGCAAAACCAAAAGCAGACAGGCCCTGTGTGCTTGTGAACCAAATGCAGCCAAATGCTTCCATTTGTGAGCCCAAGATTACTGGAGAATTTCAAATATTTCTGTATTTCTCAATGACAAAAAGGGCATGGTTTCAGACTTAAGGCAAAAATAGTCTTTTCAAAATTTATACAGCTTGTGATAAATAAAAAATGTTTCTCTGTATGTGCTTGTTTAGAGTCTGGTTTTAGGAATTTCTTACAATGTTTTCACTGGAAATGTTGTTGGTTAGTTTCGTCCCCTGGAATCTAAGAGGTGAAATGGACTAGCAATAAAAATTAAACTGACTAGTCCAATTTCATTGCCCAAACTAAAAGAAATTTTGGATGTAGAGAAAAACAGAAAAGAATGCTAAAAATACATTTATATTTTAAAAGTCCATTTTAATCTTCTAAATTATTATTGAAAACAAAGTAATAAAATTTATGGGACATAACTATATATGCGATTAGGTATTTAGGAATAAAAACAAGCCTGGCACTGATTTATGGAATTCTTTGTGCTTTGACGTGGCTAAGGGTGAAAAGGTTTCTTTTGCTAAAAATAATGACACCCATACCTAAGAAAGCATCTGGATGCCATTCTTGGAACTATATAAAACTTTTCTAAAAATCAGGCCTGTGACCTTGGTAACCAATCAGTCAGTCTTTAATAAGGTTTTTTTTCGCAGATTTTTTTTTGACTACCCTTCTTAGTTGTAGTTTTGCTTTTGAATACTGAGTGCTAGCCTAGGAAGGGGGCCATTTCACATGTGATATTTTCACTATAGAATTGAGTACTATTTTACATAATTTTATATGCATTTTAGATGCATGTGAGTGGGAGTGGTTGGTGGTGGTATAGAAAAAAGGAAATATAAAATGCATAATTGATTTTAATAGATCTATTTTATAATATTTATCATGCATATAAATATTTATAATATTTATCATGTATATATATCATGCATATAAAGATTAAGGAAAGTAATATATAATTTCACATTCAAGGCATAAAATAAATCAGAGAATAAAGAACAGCAAGCAATAGACTTCAAATTTTGTAAAGTATTGCCTACCTTTCTTTCCTAGGGTGATGTTGTTCAGGAGAGTGTGTGCTGATAACTTTTGTTCTGAACTTATGAGTGACTTGTTGTCCTAACCATATTTTCAGACTCTCATCGCCTAAGTAAATGGTAAATGAGTATAACATAACAAAAAAGAGTTGTCCTATCAATTTCATATAACATTCACAGCGGAAGGCTAACTAGTTGTCCTAATTTATAAAGATCATAGAGGAAATAGACAATGTGAGACTGCCTTTTTGATGTGAACATAAAATAGACAAATTAGGATATTTGGTATTTTTAACCAATATTTATCAGAGAAAAGAATAAAGTATTGGTGATAGGCTCAGAATTCAGTTCCTTTTCTCTGAGTTTTTATTTTACAGATTCAAATTATTTAAAAATTTTAAAACATATACATAGTAAAACATATGACTATAACATGGTGTTTAAGTACGTATAATATCTTAAGGTTATCTGAATGACAAAGTTTGTGACTACACCTTGATATTATATTTTATGCATAGGATTTTATTTACATATTTTTCTCATACATTCGTATATTCTTAAATAGTTCTTTTGAATAGAAAGATCCTTTTGGGGGACAGGGTGGAGGGTAGGGCAAGAATGGTTCTTTCAAAAGGGTTTATTACCCAGCAGGGCAGGAGGAGCATGATGCTTACGTGGCAAGATAAAACAAATCATAAGTGGTGCCCAGTGACTCTCCTACCCATTCACATCTCTACTATTTGTGCATCAGCAGTACACACACAGCATTGGATTTAGAAATCTAGGGCCTGGCAGGTCGTAGGTCCTCATGCACTCATTGAATAAGTGTTCACTGAGTATTTATTACACTCTAGGCAATGTTACATGTTCTGAATATACAGCAGTGAACACAATAGGAAAATTTTACCGGCTGTAGTGAGTTGCATTGTGGTTCCCCCAAAACAAGTTCACTGTCAAACCCAGTCATTGAGAATGTAATAAAGGTAAAGATCCCAAGATGGCATTTGGGTGAGCTCTAAATTCAATCACCTGTGAGATAGAAAAAGAGAACACACAGAGCCCCAGTTAGAAGAAAGTCAATGTGAAGACAAAGGCCAAGATTGTAGAGTTGCCCGTTGGCACCGGACGCTGTGAGATAGGTATGGAGGCCACTATTCTTTGGGGCCTCCACTGGGAACCACCCCTGCGGACACCTTGGTTTTGGACTTCTGGACTACAGTACACTGATAGCGTGAATTCTGTTGTTAAAGCCACCAGTTTGTAGAGCTTAAATTCTAATGTGGGGAGATAGAAGAAAAAAATTAAAACATAAAGTATTTTAAATGGTGATAAGTGCTACAAAGACAGAGGAAAAAATGGATTTTTAAAAGTTGTGAACTCATCTCCTCAGCACTGTTGTGGGGAGCTTGCTGGAGGAGACTGCTGGCCTCGTGGGACTGGTTGTATGTGAGAGTTCCCACGAGAGGCTGAAACTACAGGACACAAAGATTCTTGATGTTCTTAAGCAAATCCCTAAAAATGCAGCGTATAGAAAGTATACGAAGCACATTACAAATGAGAAGCTGATATAGTTAAACAGAACCAGATGTTAACAAATTAGAAAATCAACTTTAGCGTGGCCAAAGAGGGGATTCTTCAGGTTGAAAGTGAATTGTGATTGACAAGAGAAATGGTACAATGGAAACCATGGAAGACTGTCCTGGAAGAGCCTCCTGCCAACCAATGGAAATGGCCGATATCATCATCATCAGGTGACTTGTGTGTTGAGGGGAAACTGATGTCATTAGATGTTCTGTTATATCAAAAATGTTTCCATATTATTAATATTTATAATCAAGAAAACAGATGCAGAACATATTTAGGAGACTTGTTAAAACTGATAACAGTCATCGGGAGTTGCGAATCAGTTTCTGTTAAAGCGTTGATTCAAATTTTGCAAAGATGATACTTTTTTAAAAAAGAAGTTCTGAGCAGGTTTGAAAATGATTGGAAAAATTCCATATATTTCAGTGCAGAGGCCATATGTGTAAGGTAATGAGACTATTTTTAGTGGTCAGCGGTCTCTTCAACACATTTAATTATTTTCATTCTTAAAAAATCAGAAGAGGAATTTAATTATTATTGCATAAAAAATGTGTAAGTCCCTGTTTGAAGTGAAGTAGTAAGAGTAAAAACTACTGAATCGGAATTCCTTCTAGAGTTGAGGAAATTGATTTTATATTTGAAAGAAAGATTTCTTATTTATAGTGGTAGCTGGATTTTTTTTTTTTT
The DNA here is from genome assembly GCA_004024845.1 of Tonatia bakeri. Lineage (NCBI taxonomy): Eukaryota > Metazoa > Chordata > Mammalia > Chiroptera > Phyllostomidae > Tonatia > Tonatia bakeri. Next base: position 31,602 of record PVIA01006289.1, on the reverse strand, counting down.
TTTTTTTTTTTTGTCTCATTGAAGGAAGTTAGCCTTCTGGCTCTTAAACTACATCAGGCTAGAGAGAGAATATCTGTAAAAGAAGAGGTCTTAAGAGTTCCTAAAGTTTATCTGACATATGGCTAGGCTAATATTCAAAACATCTTAGTTGTCTGGTTATAATTTCCAAGTGGGATCACTTAGGAGTTTTCACTAAGTTTCCAACAAGTGTAGCTTGGTATCAAGTAGAATATAACGTTTTCAAGGAAAGAAGCCATTGACAAGTGTAAGTTTAAACAAAAATATAATTACTTTGCAGGTGTCCTGACACTTCCTGTTCTCAGTTCCCTATCATTTCTAAATGCTCAGTTGAGTCCGGTATTTCCTACTTTCAAAGTTTTGTGTGTGTACATGCATGTGCATATGTGTTTTGTAATCTCTGTGACAAAACAGGGCCTTTCAGAATTTTCAGAATGAGAAAAAGTACTATTTTTACTTTTCCCAACACATTTCTCCCCTTGCAGAGCTTAAATTGAATGCTAAGTATATATTAAATTTTAAAAAGTTGAGTGATACTTGCAATAGGAGTTGCAAGTGAGAGTGGCTTGAATAATAAAAGAATTGCTTCAGAGAAGAGAGGTATTAAGGGTTTAGATTTGAAAGATGGGCAAGATATACATAGAGGGGGAAATGTCATGTGAAAAATTTCAAAAAGGCAGCACTATAATGCTGACGAATTTAAGTGTAAGCAAGTGTGTAAAGACCAGTGTGAGAGGGGTCTGTGTGGGAGAAAGTCTTTGTGTCAAATTGAGTCAAAGAACATCTTCGTTGAAAAACCTTACAGTTCATCTGACGAAACTTTAAAATTCTCGAACTACCTGCAGTGGCAGGGACACTTCAGAAGCTCCCATTCCATGGCACTCAGGAGAGTACTAGGAGAAACAAGAAGGAACCAGGATTTACTCTCATTAAGAATCTCAGTTGATAGGTTTGCTTCAAAGGGCTGTATATCTAACTTCTCTCTGACTTTACTAGTCCTGTCGTCTTGACCTACACAGAGTACTCACCTGTCATGTGATAGTCCTTTGAGTATTTAAAGATATGGGGGTCTTTCCTTCACCAGGTTTACAATGATCAGTTTGTTTTTTATTTCTATCTGTTGCCTCTGTGTTTTCTAGGCCACTCACCTTGCCCAATTCCATCCCATTGCCACATCTCTGTAGTGTCTATTGTATTCTTAGACTTTTCTTGCCTTCACAAAACAGAGCAGGACTATCATCTTGCGTGCTCTTAGAGACTGTACATTGTCAGTGCCATTCACCTATCAAAACAGAAGGTGAACGTAACAAGTTTTTAGGACCCTGACTATACTATTGCCTAATATTGAACTAATAGTCGCCTACTTCAAAGTCAAAATATTTTGGACTAGGTGCGTTGCTATGTAGCTATACCTGCCACTTTTAGTGCTTAGTATTATATTTTACAGCCAATTTGTCAAGATCTTCATAATCCATGATTCTGACATGAAAAAATATATATTCATCATTATCTTCAACATTTTTTCTGCAGAAATTTAACAAATGTGTAACTTTCATTCTTATATAATTGAATAATAAATAAAAACCCAGTACAGAAAGCTATAATATGCCATTTTCAACCTTCCTCTGTGTTGACATTCACTCATTAATCATTAAAGTTTAGCTGCAATTGTTTAAGCCATTATGAGTCTTTTCAAGTTACTTTAAAAGCCATAGTTGTCTTATTTTCCATAGGAATATCGTAAGACTTTGTCACATGCTAATTTAAACGTAGACATGTTACATTTATAACATTTCCTTGGCTAACCAGTTTAATGGAAATTTTTATAAGAAAATTGATTTGAGGTAGCTTGAATTACATTCTTACAGGCACTCTCACTTCTAGTGTTTACTACTCTGGCAACAAATGTTTCAGGCATGTATTTGATCAACTGTAGCAGAATTATTCTCAGGACATCAGTGTGTTTTTTCCTTTACCTAGCATTTTGTCAGGACTTTTTGAAGATAGCATTTATTATTTCCTAGTTTTCTGGCGTCTTTCAGTTTCTACCGAGATTCAGCAGTTTATGTTTAGCAAGTCGTTTCAATATTTTGGAGAGTAACTCTGTAACATTTCTTTAGAAAATGAACACATTTCTCAGAAATAAAAGCAAACTGGAGTTAAATTTTAGTTCACAAGTAGATAAAGAGAGCCAATCCTTTGAAAAAAATACATAAAATTTTGGCAGAAAAAAATACTGTTGACCAAATTGCAGAAATATACTAGAAGCAGACACAACCTCAGTTCCACAAGTAAGTACTTTAAATGAAAGTTTCTAAAAAAGATTCTGACAAATTCTTATTCCTTCAACTGTGCTTTCTTGGCAGGAAGGAGTAGCGGTGCAGGTTGCTGCTGGGAGAAGCCAGGACTGTGATTTGTGCGAAGCTACAGCGTCTCAAATGGTTAACAGTAAGCTGGAAGAGATCCTTTCCTTTAACCTGATGAGAGAGAGTTCAGGAGATAAATTTGAAAGATAAGGGGACGTGTAGAAAAAACTCTCTGAAAGCTAATTTTGTAGCTGTGGACGTATTGCTGTGTGACACATGTGTGTAACAAGTGTGTGTTTGTGTGTAAGGTGACTGTGTATATGTGGATTGTAGGAAGTAGTGAGTGACCCAGTGTGCCTCATCATTATGTCTCACCAAACCGATGTCCATGAACTTTAATTTTGCTTTTTCTCCCTCCCCTGATGGTTCTCCTTACCCAGTGTGCCATCTAGAAAGTAAAGGTGCCATCTAGAAATGAAGGGACTTCACTGCAGTGCCAGAGCCTACCCTGAACAAACAAGGAGAAACCTTTCCTAAAGGAGGTTGGGTGGAGCCACATCAGGAGCAAGGTTAGAGTACACAGAAAAACTGTCACCTGTAGCTGGCTACTGGAACAGAAGTTGTAATAAATATGCAGAATGAAAATGCATTTCCACTTTCTCCATCTCACTATAAACGACTAGAAAAGTAAATTTTTTAAATGTACGTTAACAACTTTCAGACAAAAGACAGCAGGCAGCACCGGATCAAGATTCCTGAAAGAAGGGAGACAGGGTAAGGTTTATGATTGCCCCAGTCTACCACCTGGAGCCAGGGTTCAGGCCAAAGCACAGGAAGCTGCAATAAAGCCTGGGGCGGGGGCAGTGAGTTGAGAGGACAGCTATCAGAGCTCAGGAAGGCCAAGAATGAGATTTTACAGAGCAGAATAGTGGAGTGGTAGAAATAAACAGGAAGGAGTTTGGGAGTCTGCAGGGGAATCTCCTTAAGACTTTGGCTGGTTTGCCCATTTGTGGGGGAGAAAAAAAAAAAACAGTCCCTGAGTCTGGGAAAATAACCACTGAAAGCTAGTGAGAAAGCGATTGGTTTAACAATTGCCAGAGTTCAAACATAGGTAGAGATAGTTTTATGCCAACCAACCAAAGTGGAAAGACCTTAAAATACACAAGACAAAGGGCAGAGTTTGTAGAAAGGTCACATTAAACAGTTATAGCTAAGTTAGCTCCATAGAAAAAGCCGCTCTGGCCGTGCTGACAAAACGTGAAAGTAAACCTCAAAGGGATCATGCTTATTATCTAAGAGTGCTTACCTGTGTGTAGAACAAAATCCAACACTCTACAATGTAAAATACATCCTTGGCCACATAGAAACCAAAATTAGCAGGTATGCAAAAAAGCAGGAAAATATGATGAGAAGAAAATAAAAAAAGAAATAAGCAGACCCCAAAACAACAAACATGATAGAATTACTAGACCACGACCTAGAAAAACCTCTTATTCCTCATATAAATATGCTTACCATGTGGAAAACAACATAAACATATACTGGAAAGAGGACTAAAAGTTATATAAAACTTCTAAGTATAAAAAACTCACTACCTGAAGTGAAAAAAGCACTGTATGGGAGTAAAGTAGATTAGACACTAGACAAAAAATGGTCAGTGAGCTCAGAGACATATGAATAGAACAATTCGAAAAGAAGCACACAGAAAAATGGGAATAAAAAATAAACAGGGCATCAGTAAACTTTGTGACAATATTGATCAGTGTAACAAATATACATAGAGCACAAAAAGACGAGAAGAGAAATGGAGCACAAAAAGTTTAAAGATATAACAAGTGAAATATTTTCAAATTTGTTAACTACTATGTAAACCTACTGATCCTAGATTCACAATCAACGCCAAGCAAAATAAGTAAACAGATGGTAGATAGATGGTAGGCAGATGATAGATAGATAAATATAGATAGATGATATAGATATAGGTATAGATATAGATATAGATAGATATAGATAGATATAGATGGATAGATCCACATGAATGCACATTAATATTAAATTTATGAAAATTGGTCATAAAGAGAAAACCTTAAAAGAAGTTGGAGGAAAGTATATATCATGTAATAATGACAGCATAATAGAAAGCATATAGGCAAGAACACAATAAACTGATATAAAATTCTAGATAGAGTAGAATGATAGAACGATACTAAGGCATTGGAAGAAATAAAACCTGACAACCTAGAATTCCATGCCCAACAAAAATATCTCTGTAAAATGAAGGAAGGAAAAAGTAAGATGTTTCTTCCAGGCAAACAAAAGTAGAGAGAGATGTTACAGGAAGAACTGTTCTGCAAGAAATATTTTTAAACATTCTTCAAGCAGAAATATATAATGATACCAGGTAAAACCTTGGAAATAATAAATATGTGAACAAATGTAGACAAATTTTTCTCAATTTTTAAATTTCTTCCAAATATACCTAATATTTAAAGCAAAGTAAGGATGTATCTTGAAGTTTATATCATTTGACAAAATAAAATGTAGGATAATAACATAAAATAGGGGAAACAGAAATAGAAGAATATGATTGTAACATTTTTACACTTTATGTGAATTAGCAAAATATTATTTGAATGTAGATTGTGATAAGTTAAATTCTAGAAAAACTACTAAAAATAATTTAAGTGGAATAGCTAATAAGCCAATACTAAAGATGAAAAAGAAAGTTATGAAATGTACTCAATCCCAAAGAAGTCAAGAAAGGAAGAATAATGAAAAATGGGAAAAGTGCAAAACAAATGATAAACAAACCATATCAATAATTACATTAATTGTAAATGGTCTAACCACTCAAGGGCAGAAATTGTCAGATTGTTTTTGTTTTTTTACATCAAGATCCTACTACATATTATCTAAATGAATAATTAAACTAAACAAAGTTTACAGACTTTATTACTCCAGCTTTCTTGAAATTTCCTCAGGTTAGTGAATAAATAATTAAACCCTCAAGTTAAAATGCAAGCACAGTCAAGGAGAAGGAGGTTCAAAGTATAGTTAATTAAAGACATAGAGGATGCAAGATTTAGTCTCCAAATTGTTTAGTAAATAGTATTCTGCATGAATATATGTGTACTTAGTGAAGAAAATAAAGAAAAACTGAAAAAATAGGCAGTTGGAGCCTTATAAAAATCTACAACTAAATAGAATAGCATAATATGTGAAAGATAGGTATATAGCTTATCTTTAATTTTTTTATTGAACCATAATATACATGTAGAAAAGTATTTATTTGTGGTCATTTTTCATCACTTATGTGAAACTGATTATTTTTATAGGCAGAAACTACTTTCATTCCAAAGTAAATAAATAATATATGAACTTTAAGAGATGATGGATGAAATAATAGCTGATAAGAAAATACATTAAAAGGAAAAGAAAGTTCAGGAACTAATGTCAAAATTTAAGGAAACTACTTCCAGACCCTGGTTCCACATGCAAGGAGCTTAGAAATTGCAACTCTGTCCTAATACTTAAAAAGTTGTACAGAGGGAAAATCAACAATTATTGTTAAATCCGTAAGAGAGGGGAAGACACAGGGCAAACCACTTCCCACAAGGATGGAAAGACAGGCAAACACAGGGCTCCATGGCCTACCTGAGCAGAGATTCTGGAGCTGAATTTTCCATGGGAGCCAGCTGCAGGGTGGAAGTAGGAAGATCAGAAATGGAATTAATGAACTCCTGGAGAGTGAAAGACTCCAGGGAATTCCAGTGTTAGGAAATCCCTACACTTTTGTGACCTTTATCTCCAGGAGCTCGACAAGGTAATCACAGTATAAATTGGAGGGGCAGGGGAAAACAGACAAACTCATGTTTCAGGCCGGGAGAGAGGGAAAGGAACCATTCTGAAGTAGGTCACAGCACTCTGTTCGTAGCAAGGCCTGCCCTCAGGAGAAACTAGTTAACCAGAGCCCAACTGCTGGCAGTATTATCAGAGCCTAACCAAGCTGGCACTGTGCACATCTTCTTTTTTTTCTTTTCTTTACAAAATCAGGGACTTCTAGATGACATGGTCAATTTCAGCCTTCAATTTTCATCACTGATCTAATTGATTATTCATTGCTGTTGGAATCCTAAGGTGGGAGGTGATTCATTCAGGACTGTGGAGCTCTCATAAATGGGGAGGGGTTCCTATGAAAGCGACCTCACATGCTCCCTTGCCTCGTTCACCATGTATGGACACATGCAGAAGTCTGTTATCTGGGAGACAGCTTTCCTGCAACCTCGCTGGCACCCTAAAATCAGACTTCTGGCCTTCTGAGCTATAAGGAATAAATTTCTGTTGTCTATAACACTATGGAATTTTACTATTGCAGTCCCAAAGGACTAAGATAAATACATTCAATAAAACACCTTTTCTCATCATTTCCTATGTTTCCTGACAGATGGATAGCCAATGCTTAGCATTTAGGCAGATGGATATTCATATAATTAAAGAAGTCATCTTCACCACCATATTAAAATAGTCATTTCACTTTAAGATTTGTGCTTCTTAGTCTAAGCAATTAGAAAAAGAACTATGGTGAAAATTGTGTTTGCACTAAGATGATATTTTTATTATTATAGTAATAGTATATTAACCAGTTAGGTTAGCGTATCTGAAACTTCTGAGATTTTTTAAAAACTTAGTGGACTTCTAAAAGCTGAAAGGAACTTTCATTTAAAATGAATGATACACTCTATTTTTCTGAAACAGTACTATCACAATTGTAATTACAGTGATCTTCTTTATTGGCAGTTTTGTGTTCCCCAACTTTATTTCAGCAGTCAAATGCAATCCAAAAATACTGAGAAATTCCAGAAATAAAAAATTCATAACTTCTAAATTGTGTGCTGTTCGTAGTGGCATGATGAAATTTCCCACCGTACTCTGTTCAGCTGGGATGCAAGTCATCCCCTTGTCCACTGTATCCGTGCTACATACACTGCCTACCTGTTAGTCTCTTAGTAACTACCACTTACCAGATTGACTGTCATGGTATCGCAGTGCTTATGCTCATGGAACCTTTCTTCTACTAACTAAGGGCCCCAAAGTGCAAAAGTAGTGATGCTGGCAATTTAGATATGCCAGAGAGAAGCTGTAAAGTGATGTATGTATAGGAATGAAAACAATATATATAGGGTTTGGTGTCATTTGTAGTTTCAAGTATCTACCAGGCATCTTGGAACATATCCCCCATAGATGGCTGTACATATTTTACTTACATAAATAGTTGTTTAATAATTATTTCTCTCCTAGACAGTAAGAATCCAGCAGGGGTGCCACATAAATTTGGAGGGTTTTTTATGCCAATAATACTGAGAATATACCTGGAACATATATGAGTTGAAACAATTTATTAACTGGATTGTACATTTATAATGTCTGTAATCACTGACTCTGATGGTGTCACATTCTCATCTCTGAACCAGCCTTGGGCAGGGGTCAGGTGGGATGGGGGACACAATGTGCTCACAGGTTTAGGTAACTGTATCACGGTGCTCCATTATTCGAACCATAGGGTCGATCGCCTTGAGCCAAAGTACACTAACCAGGAGTATGGAAAGATTAGTTTCATTTGGGTTTCCTCTAAAAGCCAACCCTGAGACAAAAGTCCAAGTGCAAATAATTTATTTGGAAGGCAACCTCAGGAAACACTGAAGGAGATGTGGTAAGTTTTGTCAGGAAGGGAAGGCAGCCAGTAAGTGGTAACTCATAGAGCCAGCTGCCATGTTTGGTAACTGAAAACTAGTCATGCTGGGAAACTCTGGTTATCCCACCTGAGAAAAACAGGAAATGTGTAGTCCAACTCCCATCAGCCACTGACTGAGAGTCACTCCTGAAGGAGTTCATTCTCCAGGACTCTGTCTGTCCTGCCAGGCACACAGACAGAAGACACTGTAGACCAAAGGAAGCCCTAGGAGGAGGTGTGGGTGTTGGCATTTGGAAGCTGGCCCATCCTGCTCTGAGATGGTAAAATACAAAGTGACATATGTAGGGACCAAAATAACATCTAGTACAGGTGGCCCCCTCAAAGCATAATGAGATGTAATTACTTCAGTAAATGGAATGGATGTAGCAAAACAAGTGAGAAATCACACACTCTCTCTGCTAACCACCTGACTTCAACCTGTGGTGTCAGAGCATGAAGCAAACACTAGCCCCATTGTTCCTTGGCAGAACCATAAAATAATAATCAGCCTGAATGCAGATCTTCTTCAACTAAAGAGCAGAGTGTTCTCCTTAGTACCATAAGTTGCATTTGAGCTGTCTCTGAGAGCTATTGCATTTAGGAGGAGAAAGTTAAGATAAGGTCTAAAACTTGTATCTTTTCTCCAAGGAATTAAATTTCATTGTACTCCCATCATCAGTCATGGGTAAGGTGGATCCCAAAAAGAATATGAGAACATGGGAGTCTGCCTTTAAATTAGGTTGGATTCATAGCCATATTTCTGGAACTGTTGGCAGTAGACCATGGACACTGAGAATGGTTGGCATGTTACACAGCACTCCTGGTAAAATGGAAAAACCTCTGTAAGCCAAAGGATTAACTTAGAATCAGTCCTATAATGATAAAAGTAAGAGCTAATTGCTTTAGTGTTTTCTATGTATGAGATGTAGTAATGCATTATATTTATTATTCTCTATATCATTTTAAGGTAAGCATTATTTTATTCCCATTTGCATTATTTTTTTATTACTGCAATAACAAATTACTAAAAACTTAGCTACTTAAAACAAAAGTTTATCTTCTTATACTTCTGTAGGTCAGCTCATCTAGGACAGAATATCTTTCTTTGCTCATTCATGTTGAGAGAAATCAGTTCCTTGTGTTTGTAGGACTGATAACACCAGTTTCCTCAGCTCCTGATGAAGGAAGTCCCCAACCTCAGGAGGCCACGCATTGTTTGGCTTGTAGCCATCTTCTTCCATATGCAAAGCTAGCAATGTGGGTTTAATTCTGCTCACACTTTGAATTTCTTCTGCTTTTTCTTCTACTGCACCTTTTTTACTGACCTCCTTCTTCCTCTTCCACTTTTAATGTCCTATGTTATGACTCTGGACCCATCCAGATAATCCAGGATAGTTTTCCTATTTTAGGATCCTTTCCTCAAAACCATATGCAAAGTTCCTTTTGCTGTGTAACAGAATGTATTCACAGTTTACATTCATTAGGGCATAAATATCTATGGGGGTGTGGTGTGGTGGCAGCATTACTTCGCCTATCACAGCCCATACTCTGGATCCCAAAGATCTGTGTCTGTCCCACATACACACTACCTGGTGTGGACTCTGTCACTATTATCTTTTTATCCCAAGAGTGTGAGACATTCTTGATACTCAACAAATTGATAAATAAGTGAATGATACATACTGTTTTTGTTTTTGCTTTGAATACTGCCCTCCAAGAAACAATCTTCTTTTACCATCTTAGCCGTGTTGGAAAGATCAACACATTGAGTCAATGGTATTTACATGTGAGTTAATCAGATTGCCTTTTTTCACATTAGGTACCCAGACACTGAAGAGGAATAGATCGGAAGGGATGGTCACTAAAATGGAAGCTAACATGAGGGAAAACTATAGCCTTGCTGAAGTTTCCCAGGGCTTCCTAGAAATAAAACCAAAGTATTTTTTAATCAATGTAGTTTCAATCTGTGGAAACTATACTGTTTGAGTATAAACTTTAGTCCATCTCCAGGGATGTACAATAGGAACATAAACTTCTTTTCTCCCCCAATGGTTTTTTTTATACTCTCAATTACCCGATTTGAAACCAAGTCCTGTTGATTTTACTGCAGGAAGTTTGCTGAATCTGTCCCCTTTCTGTTCCCATTGTCATTCTGCTAGTTGAAGTCTTCTCACCTGGACCAGTAAAACAACCTCTTAATTTGCAGTTTTGTCTCAACTCTCCTTGCTTCTAATTCGATCCCCACATTATAACCCAAACTTTGTTCTAAATTATTGACCTGGTCATGTCATTCTCTTGAGGAAAATCATTCACTGCTTCTCTAATTCCCCAAGCATGCATTCAAGGCCCTCTCAACCCTTTTTTAACTACACCTGGAGTTCACAAGTCTTTAAACACCAATAGAATTGGTCCAAAATTCCAAGCCAACTACTCATTAGGTGACATCAAGCAAGTCATTTAAAATCTCTAAATGTAATGTCCTGTTTATATAACTGATATAGAACAAGGTTCTACCAAGAGTTTGAGATATATATCACTTTCCTGGCACCTAGAAAATGTTCAATAAGTCATAGTTATCATAAAAAGCTTTATAGTTTCACTTCCCTATATTGCTTACTATGTACTCCAGACTCTAGCTGAACAGAAGTGACACTGTACTACTCAGAAAGGTACCATACTCTTAATCCTCCAAGGTTTGTTCATGCAATTCTCCTAGGCTAAAACCATTCTACCCACATGCTAAACCTGGCAAAAATGTGTTCATCCTGTAAGACACAAGAGTTTGCCATCTGTCTAAAGACATCGTGATCTCTCTTGGGCCATGGGAGCACTCACTTTCACCTCCATGCTTGTATACACTTCTTTTAAATAATTGGCAATTGTCACTTGTGTCACAATTTATCATGAGTTTCTTCTCACCAGATGGTGGTTTTCCTGAGGCCAGGCCTGGTGTCTTCCTCATTATGGTGTCATCACTCTAAGTGCAATGCTGGACTTGGGGTCAGTACTCAGCAAATGTTTGTGGAATTGATTGATAAAACTGTACCTATGCACAGAGTGTTGATGTTGGTCTGTGACACTTCTCCCATGGCCAAAACCTTTAATCTAGTCACCATTCCTAGTATTTACTGTTACTATTATTACAAATATTAACCAGAACTCTTCTTCTTGAAATACCAATAGGCTACACATTCACCAACTATGACTTTCCTAGAGCTTCTGCACAAGTGAATTCAATATTTTATTTATATTTTCTTTCCTCGACCAAATGCCTACATTAAAAATGTATGTATGTAAGTAAATATGAATATTGGCACTCTTATGAATGATTCTATGATGAAAGGAAGTTAGATGGCAGAAGAATTTTGGTCAGAAAACACATTTTACAAGTAAGATTCTAAGGGGTTATTTTAAACAACACTGAGGGAAAAAATTATTTCAAACAGATGAAAAATACCTCTTCAATGTCCCTCTAATGGATGTACTTTAAAGAAAGCCAAGGGGAATTTTAAACTCCACATACATTTTATGAACATTCAAATGAATATCTATGACTAATCTCAAGTGCATTTGAATAAAAAATAGAACAATTTTGATGTTCCAAGTTGAATTATTAAGTAAAAATATTCAGTTATCAGATAGTTAATTAAGTGGAACTGACTGTATTCATTAAAATATTTGTTCCAAACAAATGTATTTAACATTCTGATATTATGCAGAATAGGTGACAATTGCATATCTCCATGGAGATCAATAATGGGATTCAGATCATTGTGTAAAGACTCTGCAAGTTTAATGCAGAGAGAATGTCATTATTATTTCTCTCTTAATGATGGTCATTATGCGCAAACACTGATTGAATTCCATTTGTTACCTGCATTTGAGCTGAGAGGAATAATTACAATTTAAGTGACTCCATTAAAATTCATAAAAGAATATGAATGCAAAAATTATACTTGAAACTGACAAAATATACTTTGAGGATATAAATTGTGTTTTCTGATAGGTCTCTTAAAAGTATTAAAAATAGCTTCATTTTAATAAGATGACATATAAAGATCATGTGTTATCCTCACCTTTATGTTAATTTTAATGCTGCAATCCATGACTAATAATAAAAAGTAAAGAAATTAACTTTTAAAAAAGTAAAATCAATTAAATAATGTGCCAGTTATTACACATACTTTTGAGGGTTGGGTCATACTTATTCTTTTCTTGAAAAATGTTTTTAGTTGTGTATGATATTAAAATTACATTCTGTCATTCCATATATTGATGATATCAGCTACACTGTTGATGGCTAATAGGTCCAAGGTTTAAACTGATGTAAATTATGTGTGGTGTGTTCTCTTTCATTTGCTTGGTATATATTTCTTTTGATCGGCTATGCACTGCTCAGCATCTATAATTTTAGGTGCTAATAGTTATTACTTTATGGGCCACATCAACCCAGAGTTTTCAGTTGATTAAACTGCATTTTTTCTTTCAAAATGAAGTGAAACATACTAAAATGCCATAGAGGATGCCATCAAGCCTTTAAAGTCTTGCCTTTTACTGGCCAAAGTGAGTTCTCTAAGTCTGATGAGAAAAGTTTTATATTTAATGCTGCAAAAGCCACAAAAGAAACAATAGCATGGAGCTGCAAGGCATTTAGTCTCTCATCAAGATTGGAGAAGCACCGGAAGGGAGAAAGGATGCTTTTTTTCCTATACCAGGCACTCTTCTTTAGCTGTAAGTCACCACTTCAAATTGTGGTGTCATGATTTTAAAGTGTTTGTATTACAAAAGTGTATGTTTTTATACTATTGGGTGAGACCAAGGAAGTCATAGAATTTTTGCCTGTTGAAGTCTTTATATCTTATTAAATTCATTTTCATCATTTTACAGATGAGAAAACCAAGGTCTATAGATGCTCATAATTAAACGTTCTGAAATGTTAGTGGCAGACTTAAGATTAGAATTCAGATTCATGGCAATTAACTACAACATTCTTTATTGGTAGTATGTTGGGGCACAACTGACAATATATTTATATATATTAATTTTGTTTCGCTTTCTTTTGCCAACACATATGGAATTGTTTTAAAAGTGTTCACTTAAAGTATCATTTTTTGAAGAAAAATAAAGAAAAATCATGTTCGTGACTATGGTTATTATAGATAATTGGCTGTAAATGTAACAAAATGATCTGTGCTACAATAAAAAATCATAAATTATATTCCTCTATGTGTATAAATATTTTAGACTGTTGTGATATATCAGTAATTTCCTTGAGTATCCATGTTCCCAATCTTGCCAGTTGATCACTGGGAGGTGAAATGCAGAAATTAGAATTATACTGGACAATGTCAGCTTACTGGCTATAGCACTTGGCAGTTTTCCACAAGATTCTGATTCCCTTGAATCAGGAGAAAAGACAGGAATAATGGGGGCTTATGGAGGGGATTTGACAAGATTCCTGTCAAGCATCTGTCCTTGCTGAGATGCCTTTAACCATTAAAAAAGGGGGGAGGGGAGGTAAAGGGACAAAAGAAAGAGAAAAAAACAAATAAAAATGGAACTATGAATGAAAGACGAGTGACAACTTGCTGAAATAACAGGTAGAACAGGGATGCTCACATCACACTCGCCCTTATTTTCACACTCTCCGTTACAGACTAGAACCCTGAGCCAAAAGCCACCCTCTCTACACAGACCAAAGGAGACATCAATATAGTAGCATATCACCCAGCAACTAAACTTAAAGACTATGGAAAACATTAGAATTCAGTCTGACATAATTAGAAATGATTATGGTGTTATCATTTTATTGGGGGGAGGCTGGGTTCCTTTTAAACAAATGTATACTTAAAGAAGCATAACAATGTTTAATGGGTTAACAGGTGAATGTAACCTAAGCTTTTGATTCTCTCAGTGTCTACTAATAGCAGTTCTGATCAACTGGGATTAAATCAAAAGTATAAAAAAAGCATGAGGAAAAGAGCTACCAATTGAATTTCTTAACTAGTTATTCTTGACTGACCTCACACTCTGCTGTTTGAACTGCCTTTCCTCAGGTATGCAAATCATACAGGATGCTTCAGCACAGTGCTTTCTAAATCTGTGGAACACTTACACCAATCATTTTTCCAGCATGTTCAAGCTAATCAGATGTTATCCTCTGTCACTCCTTATTTCTCAGTTCTCTGACATGGCAAGAGAAGTTCATGGCAACCATAATTTGTTCTTTTAATTCTTTTGGAACTATTCAATGCATGCCACAGGAAGTGGACAGTTTCTGGGATAAAGAATCAGGCCTAATTTGTTAAAAAGATTGAAATGGCAAAATTAAAATCAAGTCATATACTGCAGCCAGGAAGGGGAAAGAGGCAAGTGTTCTTGTCTGATTCTTCCTAGGCCTGTTATCTTCCTAGGCCTCGCATTGAGGAATGGAAACTCCAAACATGGTAAATATGCCTTATGTTGATTATCACCCCGTGAAGTAAGACACCATAAATAATCTACAGTAGAGGGCATGAACTTCCCCCACAAAGTCAAAGCTCCTCTTGATGCAAGGTGAACCATTAAAGGGAAAAATAGGTTTTCAGTCACTGTTTACTTCATGTAAGCATTGACGTGCCTGTGTCAAAAAGCAAGTTTCCTGCCCTCAGCAGTTCTTGAGGAATAGATGAAACAACATATGTTGGTAGACAGCCTGATTTCCAAACTGTTTTTCCTCCTGCTCGATCTTGTGAAAATGGAAGCTATACAATTAGAGCTAGATCGCTATAGTTATTATTAGACATGATTCACTACTGTTTGAGTAATAAAATTATACTGGATACATTAATTTGCATCTATAAATTTAGTTTGTTCTGGTTTAAGGCAGTATGATGCTATAGACTAACTGAATTCTGCCCTGGCACTACTGTGCATGGGGAGTCTTTGGGTTTCCATGAGCAATGACACATTCTTATGCCTCTCAGTCTATTGATGATGAGTCCATGAGATGAATGATACAGAAAATCTCTCTCCCTCTTTCTTCTCTTACTGTCTCTTCCATGAAACACCCATGTTTGTAACAATCCACTAGCTCATGGAAGTAAAATAAACAATTTGGATTTGTGTTATTCTTCCATAGCTTCAGAAAAGTATTGCACAGTCTCCTTATAATTGGTATTTTCTGTCCATTTACCTTGTACTTTTCATGGCGGGCAGCTCTGTTTCAATTTCAAGTTTGGCCATGGCATCTGAGATTCGCCCTGATAGAAATTGAGGTTTGTTTCCCCTGCTGACATTAAATGACATGAATTCTCTCTGAATACAATAATAATTACTTTTATTCACCTTTGTCCACTTACAAAATTAATCAATTGACTGAAAGTCTTATTTGAAACAACAACAAAACCACCCTTTGCATCTGGTAGGCTCACATATATTTCAACCAGGTGTAATGGGAAATTAACCTCCTAAAATAAATATATAAATACCCCTGCCCTAATTATAGCTACAAGCACTGCTCCAATATTCTCTCTTCTGTGTTGTGGAACTCATGCACTTGTTTAATAGTACGCCTAATTTAGACAGGCAGAGTGATTATGAGTGGTCGGTAGTTAAGCCTGATATCTCAATACTTCTATGATTAGAACAACGGCCTACTTCCTCCTTGGCTTTTATGTGTGCGCATAAAATAAATGATGGTGATTGGGACTTTTAACTACAACCCACTCTGCCAGCAGCAAATGAAAACTACACATGATCCCAAATGTCTTTGCGTGTAGAATACCGTTTCTCGGCTAAGATTTGTTGTTCTGTCACCAATTTATCAGTTGGGGCCATTTAACTCATACTCACTTGAGCAGAATTAAAAGTGTTTACTTTCCTCATAAGAGGGCAGTCACATATGTACCAATTTTGTTTTAACTGTGGAAAGCAGGGAGCTGAAAACAGACTGGAGAGGGGATTCAGCAAGGCCTAATCAATCACTGACAGATTACAGCTAAAGCCACTTCCATACCCATTAAAGCAGGACAAATGCAGAATTGCAACTGAACAACTTCTAGTTTTAAGCCAACAGTGGGACTTCCTAGTTATTTATCAAAGTCATTGCTGGTAAGCAGCATGCCTCGCTGCTCGATTGTACTTCACAGCAGACAGAGCTGACTGAAGCTTCAGCCATGAAAGAAGTGTTTATGCCCTCAGCTGTGGTGCTGTCAGCCCTCTGGAATTTACTGTAAATCACACAGCTTTTATTGCAAGATTTAGTAGCTTATCCTCTGTGGGCTCTATTCACTGCAAGCTTGTTACTATTTGGATGTTAGCCTCAGTCCATAAAGGGACTTGCTACACATCATCAAACAGCGGCAAAAAAACCAAAGGTTTCATTTTTCAATTTTCTAAACCCTAAACTCCTCAACAGTCATTGAATTTCATTGCAGAAAGTGGAAGTCTACTTTATTATGGTACTCAATTTCCCCAATGGAGTTATACACTTATAACATTACTTTTATTTCCAATGACAGGATCTGGCCATCTGTCCTGGCTGTAATTTCATAACACACTCACTAGTTTTTATTTTAAGGGAATTTTAGATATTACATTGAGCTTGTGACAAAATTGTAATGTATATATAAAGGCCACAATAATGATAACTATATTTAGTACCAGCTAACATTTTAACAAAATATTTTTTCTTACTCCAACTATGGAAGAGCCCACATAAGCTCCTAATGCAATTTAACTGACAAATGGGGGAAAGAAGAGCAAGTTTTAAAGACACAGAACTACAGAAAGGATTGGGGTTACTCAAGTCAGACCTGAATAGGACAATGTTATCCCACGGGCAGTATGGATTTAGTCAAAAGTGATGCTGCATGCTACTTGTACTAGAACTATTTCTTCTAGGATTATAGAGTGAAAATGCTAAGAAATCTTAGATCCTATAATAGAGAAGACCAACTTTATAATGAAGAGGCATGCTCCATAAAAGTTTATTAATCTGACAAGATGTTTAAAGATATTTTGTCACTTGCTACACAATACTGTGGGACCACTTAATAGCACACCCAGACCCAGTGAAACTCTGAATAGAAGTGGAATCAGAAAAGAGGTCCTGGATTGTTTCAATGCATTGTAATGTGCAAATTGTAATTCCTAGAAGAGAGAACCCAGACCTACAAAGAAATGATTTTGTGGGAAGAAAGAATGACCTGGTGGCAAGCACCATTTGGAGGTTTTAAGTACAAAGTATGGACACACGGTGCCTGTGGGGCTTCATGGAGGAAATCACTCGAGGTGACCGCAGTTAAAAAGCACTTGAGCCAAAACACATACATGCATACACACAAAAGAGCAAGATTGCTTTGAACTAGGTAGCCAATGTGATTAACTGGTGATAGATTAATGAGAAAGGAAGTGCACAGAGAGGGAAAAACACAGTCATAAGTACATAAATAGTAAATGAAAAGTGCTAAACATCTGGCAAGTTTATATTAAAAAATTCAGAAGCTCTTACCAGGATAAAAAGTAACTGGAATTCAGATTTTTAGTAGAAATATACAGCTGTTTATGGCAAGATTTTACATACCAAAAAACTACTCAACAACTTCTATTTCTGCCATAATGAGTAACAGGCACCATATTTGCCCTTTCACCTGAAAAACAAATTTAAAACTATGCAAAAACATGAAACAATAGTTTTTGAACATTGAACATTAAGCAGCATAGAAAAGTGACCACTGCGAGAGAGAAAACAAACAAGGCGAATGCTATGATTGTCTGAACTTACTGCCTTTACAAAGTTTCCAGGCTGCACACAGGGAGGGGGAGTCCAGGTGAAGCCCAGAAGTCTCATGGGAGTGAGGAAGTGACAGAGTTAGGAAACCAAAGTAGCCAGAGTGCACAGGGCAGGATACCAGAGAGGAGAGGGGCACGAAGGGAGGAGATACCGGAGATCGGCACAGGGTCCCCCTGAGTCTGTGAGTACTGATCAGCGTATGCGTGTGAGTCAACTGTCCAAGGAAGGGGATGAAACCACTCAAAAGGAACAGGGGTGAAAGTTCCTGGAACTCACGCAGGGCTGGAATTAGTCCATAATCCCATGGAGAAAATGTGAAAACCTCATAATTCATTCAGCATCAAGCAGAGTACATGGGAAAATATTGCTTCAGTAAAAGGGAAACTTAGCCCTAGACTAAAGGCTGCTCTGGGCCCATCTAAACAAAATTCAAAATTGAAACTTTACAGAATCAAGCTTGTTTCCAAGTAGCATAATTGAGGTCCAGAACAAACCTCAAACTCAAGAAAATTTATAGCAAAATAAAGGTATTTACCACCTATATATTTCACAGTATCTGTCATACTTTAAAAAATTCCCCGATAACACATGAAGAAACAGGAAAACATGTCATGTGGTGAGAACAGAAATCGATCAACAGAAAAAGATCCAGAACTGGCACAAGTGATACAATTAGTATACAAAAACCACTAATACAGCCCTGGCTGGCGTAGCTCAGTGGATTGAGCGCGGGCTGCGAACCAGGCATCGCAGGTTCGATTCCCAGTCAGGGCATATGCCTAGGTTGCAGGCCATGTCCCCCAGCAACCTCACATTGATGTTTCTCTCTCCCTCTCCCTTCCCTCTCTAAAAATAAATAAATAACCACTAAAATGGTTATTAGAACTATTTCATATAGTAAAAAAGGTAGAATAGTGACTGGAAGCATTGATAGTCATGGAAGCATTGATAGTATAAATGAGACCCAATTCACATTCCTGGAGATGAAACAAATAAACAATGCAATACCTGAAAAAAACTAGACTAGGTACAATTAACAGATGAGACAAAGAAGAAGAAAAGATTAGTGAATCTGAATGTATTGAAAAAGAAAATTCAATATGAAAAATGAGACTGTGGAAAAATGAACAGAGCATCGCTGTGGAACAACTGCAAACAGCGTGTGTGACTGTGTTGGATGTGACTGTGTTGGAAGTCACCAAAAGGGAAAATTGGGAAAAAAATATATATGTGAAGGCAAATGATCAAAATTTCCCAAATTTGTTGAAAATGATGGATATATATACATAAAGCTCAGCAAAAGACAAGCATAAGATACATGAATTAAAACTGTACTGATACATATCATAATTAAATGGCTTGAAACAAGTAATAAGGAGAAAACTCTTAAAAGCCACCCCAGGAAAAAAAATGACACATTATATATAGAAAGAAACAAAGACAAGAATAATAGTGCATTTCTTGATGAAAACAATGCAATGGAGAAGACGGTGGAGAATTATCTTTGAAGTACTGAAAGAAAAAGTCATGTATCAATGTAGAATTCTATATCCAGTGCAAATATCTTTCAAAAATGGAGTGGAAATAAATAATTTTCTTAGACATTCAAAAGTTGAAAAAAATTATTACCAGCACATCTGCATTGCAAGGGAGTTCCTTAGGCGTAACAAAAATGATAGCAGGCAGAAATCCGGATATGCACAAAGGAATGAAGAACCCCAAAATGGTCAGTATGTGGGTAGATATGAAAATTGTTATTTCTCAATTTTTTAATTTTTTGAAACAGAATTCATTGTTAAAAGCAAAATTGGTTGCAATGTATTTTGGTTTCCATAACATATGTAGAAATACAATGTATGACTACAATAGTAGAAGGGCTAAGAAAAAAAAAGTAAATCATATTATTATTTTAAGATAAATTATCATGGTATAGATGTGTACTATATGCACACATGTATCCATGATTAATATGTGACCAATCAATGGATAATAATCATTCTTATGTAAAAAGATTATTAACATCACCATTACTTCCTGAGCCATTTGTTTTACCTGATTTTCTAAGACTCCTTTCAAATATATATTGTGATATAATATGCACCTCTAGAGTGATACTACAAATATTCAATGATTGAGATAAGAAATTCTTCCAATCAGAATGGACATGGGCTACATATTGCTGGAACAGGGCTCTAGAGACCCTTGTTTGCCAGCCCTACCCATTTACTTGCTAGAATATGGGGATGTCCTGAGTTCCCAAGGAGAGGTAATGGTCAGGGAGCTTCCACAGAAAGGGAAAGGACTTCAGTACTTAAAACTAGAAAGACAAATACCATGTGATCTCAGCTTCAACAGAAACCTAATCAACAAAACAAACCAGCAAAATATAACCAAAGACACTGAAATAGAGAACAGGCTGACAGTGACCAGAGGGGAGAGGGGAGGGAATTTCAAGGGAAAAGGGTGAAGGGTTTGCAAGAACAATCATAAAGGACACATGGGAAATAACTACAAATGGGAGGGAGGTGAGTAGGACTGCGGGGTTGGGCTGGGGTGGGGGGGAAAGGCAGAAAACTGTACTTGAATAACAATAAAAAAAATAAGAAAAAAATCTAGTTTGGCTGAACTGCTGCCCAATGGCTGGCTGCGGGTTCTGTGCTCAACACAATTTAGCACCTAATAATCTTAGGTGTGTTTGTCTTATTCTCTCTTCTAGACAGACTATAAATTCTTTGATACCAAGAATAATATTTATCATTTGTTACATGTGTTTTGTATTATCAATAATACTTAGCACCCAGGGGTTCAATAATTAATTTTCACCTTAAATGCTAAAATACTCACTGGAAAAAAAAAAAAACAGTTCTCTATTCTCATTCATTCATCCTGCTAATTTTTATTAAGTGTTACTAAGTTCCAGACATGAAACTGGGTGCTAGAGATAGGAAGAAAAGACAAATATAGCTTCATGAAAACCATAAAGTTTAATTTTAAAGTATTCATATCTTATCCACCTAAAAATCCTAAAAATTAATAATAAAAATAATAAATAACCAGGTGGCTTGTTTGAAAGTATAGGCTTAGGAACATAGAGAAAAGAACCTTTGGAAAGTACAAATTTCGAGGAAAGTAGAAGGTTCCTAAAAGTTGTTTGCTCTCTTTTCAAGGAATCTAAATGTCTCAAAAGGAAAATTTTCATTTTTGTTGCTTGATCTTCACCCTCCCTGTTGTCTGTAGTATTTGGCACTGGTTATCATCTATTTAATGTTATTTCTTTCTACTTCTCTAATCACTTCACTGATCCTTTTAGTGGCCCATGTTCTCTTTCTGAGCCCTAATAAGTCATGTTTCCCAAGTTTTTGATATAAGCACCCTTATTTATGCATCTTTTCTTTTGATGACACACCAACCAATCTAGCATCAATTTTCAGATTTCACAGTTGGCTCCTAAATGTAGAGGCCCTTCTGAGCCTCAGCCTTTCCTCTTGGTTTCAAATCATCACTGCTATATAACCCTATGACTAGTCTATATATCCATTTACCAGCTCCAATCTAACCCTCTGCCAGACTAAACCACTGCCCTGCTCAAGTCATCCCGCTTTGTAGCCTTGAATCATTTTTGATTCCCCCTCACTCCTTCACCAGCATAATAAGGTAGAACACACCTGAGATCAGGAGTTAGTTGACTTGTGTCCAAACCTAGTAAGCACCCTTACTACCTAGGTGAGCTTGGGTTTTAAATAACCCTGCTGTGTCAGTTCTTTTTGCTTTAAGGAAAAGACAGTATTTCCCTGCTTTGGAAACTAAATGAGTAAATGCATACGAAAATACTGGGTGCAAATCTGTGTTCCTTTACCCTTAAACTAACCTAATGAAATCAATTGCACTAATGTAAATGATGCTGCCTCATCCTTCAGACTACATTAAACTAATGATTTCATTTTTTCTCAGTTGAGATATTTTACTTCTCTGAGCCTTAAAGAACTTTGTCTGTACTTATCTCATAGCATTAACCCTGTTTTGAAATTGTGGTACTTACTTCACAAACTGGGTTTCTGGATTTAACAAGTTTGCTTTATCTAATACAGTAGCTATTCAAATTCAAATTTGTGACTACTCAAATTTAAGTGTAAATTAAATATAATTAGAAACTAAATTATTTAGTTACTCTGGCTACATTTTAGGTACTTAATAGGAACATATGGCTAGTGGCTACTGTCATGCTGTATACTACTGTATGTTGTAGAACATTTCCCTCATCTAAATTTTAAACTTCTTTTATCATAGTAGAAACTGCTAAAAATAAGTACGTGAATGGATAATCAAGGGGTGCTTTTAAAAATCCCTAATGGTACAGACCCTTAATTATGAATCAATAATTAGCTGTTTCCTTCTGCTGAAGAGAATCATGGTATGACCTTAGTTTCTTGACCACCCCACACCCTCAAAGGCAAATCCAGGCTAAGCCAAACTGGTTTTAGGACTTTTAAAAGAGAATGGGAGGAAAGAAAATAAATACAGTGCAGGTACTCCAGAGGAAGTCAAAGATGTTTTAGAAGGCAGCAGAGGAGAGTTTGCTAAAGTGTATGAGAATTTTAACAAATACTGCAAGGACACATGTGTCACCTTCCCTGTTTGGAAGAAATAAGAAACAAAGGCTTGAGACACTGGGTCTATCCATTTCAGCATGGGCCTTCTTTGTTCAACTGCAACACTATTCTAGGTCTGAAACTCTATGAATCTGAGTTTCATAAGGATTATATTATATAACATCACATTATGATGTTTTGATTTGCATAGATTTTTTTGTTATATGACTTATATTTCACATAATATAAATGTTTATGCTCATGGTAGCTTTTTCATACTCACAAAATAAATCTAGAATTAGATGGGGTAAAACATGTGACTTCCCTATTTTCATGCCACCATTGACCACACAGACAGTCTAAGAACAAATCTAAAGTTATACTCACATCTGTAACTGATACTCATCACCAATGGCATTCAGAAGTTTCAGAAGAGGAATGGACTCCTCGCATAGCAGGTTGACACAGGTGCATTCTCTAAGAGGGGCATGAGGAATAGGGCCCCTTGATGCCTTTTGACATTAATGGGTGTTCTACAGCCAGATCCCTGTGCCCTGACTTGAAAATTTACCCAACTGTAAAATTACATTCTACGTAGTTTCATGTGGGAAGATGACGCATGTCACTCCTGGAAACTATCACATGTTCCTTATAAATTACATTGCTAAACTGCTCCTTACCATGGGTAGCCAGTTTTGGCCTTAAAGATTTTTTTACGTTCCACATAACCTCTTAAGAATGACAAGGAAAAGTATTTTCACTTCTGCAAAATCTGTAATATGAAGATAAAACAAACACTGAATTATTATTGCTTTAAGGTTTATTTTTTAGCAGGAGGGGGCAGGTAATAAGAGAATTGGCATATTACTTGACCTGATACAAAATCAATCATTAGCAAACACTTTGACAACCTCTAGCTAAAAAAGATGAGTGGGCTGGATACAGTAAATGCTCTACATGGCAACACAAATGTTTTACAAGCTCAATTCTGCTTTATCTTTTCATTTAGTTTAGGAAGATGCTGATCAATGTTACGATTTTCATAGAATCAATTTTTAATTAATGAAATATGGATTCAATTACAATACATGGTAACAGCAAAACAATGTGTACAGACAGTTCATGCTGCTATGTATGTCTTCTCTATTATAATCAAGCCTATTGAAAGCTCGAGTTGATTTCTACCTTTTTAAAAATTTTATTCTACAGTCATTGTGACAAGACAGCTGTGTTCTTCCCACCAAATCACCATTGTCATTAACTAGCTGTATGACTCATTTCACTTTTCTTATGTTAATTTTCACAGATATAATATGATTATTATATTAACCACTCCACAGATTCCTGTAAGAATATAACAAAATCATAAGGCAAAACAACACATGATCTGGTATATAAGAATTAGAGTAGGCATTCATTAATTTTTAAAGCAGTATAATTTTAAAATATATGGAAACCAGTTTTTCAGTAAAACTCATTTATTTTCCAATTCTAATTACCTTTCTTCAATTTTATTTCAGTGCATAATAAATGTAAGAGTTCTATTATTTTGTTGATTCTTTCCTTTGTTCCTTTGGTTGTATATTTATTATTTTTTGACACATAAGATGATGTTTCAGAGGAAAACAAACATGAAAGCAACTCAGATTTGACATCCTATCAGCTTTTGAACAACTGTGAAATTCACTTAACTATTATGATATCACCAAGTCCACAGTGAATGGACTTAAAGTGAGGACTGGCGAGATGCCAGAAAAATGTCCTTTCAGGAAAATAATGGAGACATTACTCTCCAAAACAAGACCAGCAAGAGTCCAAGTAGTTTGGATTTATCTTCAGTAAGCCAAATTTCTTTTGACTTCATTAGAAGAAACACTTACTTCCTAATATCTATTAATTTATTATCATTTTCTTTAACCTAAATGTAAGTGAAAACATCTGATTTTATCTTATACAGCATCTGAAATACTGAAACAGGGATGGGAAAGTTCAGGGTATAGAGGTGCATAATTACCTGCAGAGGATAGTTTTAATGAAACATTACAAGATACTCTGAAGTCCTGGTAGAATGTTGGTCTTTACAACACAGAATGTGCTCAAAAAATATGTACTGAACAATGAATGAGGCAGAACCAAATGGTACATTCTGTCTCTCTTATCTCACAGTACCCAGTAAAATACCACATACAAGAAAAAAACATGCTAAGTAAATATTTGAGGAAGTAAATGTAATGTTTGTTTTGGTAAGCAAACCATGTTCATTCTCTGGGTGACTACTCTTCAGTCCTTAGGATGGTTCCTTAGTCCAATTCCACTGTATCAGGATTGAGATCTTTAGTGAAGATTCATTTCATGAACCAGGAAAAGCCATATTAACTCATGTACATCAGTTCATTTTCTTAAAACTGAAGCCCAGCCCTGGCCAGGTGGCATTGTTTATCAGAGCATCCTCCCATGCACCAAAAAGCTGCAGGTTTGATCCCTGGTCAGGGCACATTTCTAGGTTGCAGGTTTAATCTGAGGTCAGGAGGGAACCAATACATGTTTTTCTCTCATATTAATGTTTCTCTTCCTCCCTCCCTCCCTCCCTCCTCCTCTCATTCTCTCTTTCTTTCCTTTTTCCTTCCTTCCTTCCTTCCTTCCTTCCTTCCTTCCTTCCTTCCTTCCTTCCTTCCTTCCTTCCTTCCTTTCTCTCTCTCTCTCTTTCTTTCTTTCTTTCTCCCTTCTTTACTCCCTTCCTCCCTCCCTCCCTTCTTTCCTCTCTTCCTTTCCTCTCTCTCACCCTCTCTTGTTCTGTCTCTATTCTGTCTCTAATCTCAATAAACATATCCTCGGGTGAGTGTTTAAACAAAACAAAACTGAAGCCCAGTTATAAGACACTTTGTTTTCCTAAAAAATCTTTCTGGCCTTGAAAAGCCACTAACAGAATTCTTTGATCTACTTTCCACCCAGAACATATAACTATAGGAACCACAATTTAACTAAATTAATTCTGTCTTGGGAATATGTCAAGCCAAACCCCTTGAATCTTTTTTAACTGTATTTTTTCCATTACTATTTATCCCTCTTACATGCACCTCCCTCTGCAATCACCACCCTGTTGTCCAGGTCCATGAGTCCTTTTTCCTTGCTACTTGATCCCTCCACCCCCTAGCCACCCCCATAGCTGTCATCTTGCCCTTTATCTATGACTCTTTCACTACTTTGCTTGTTAGTTCAGTTTGTTCTTTAGATTCCACATACAAGTGAAATTATATGGTATTTGTTTTACTCTGGCTTATTTCACTTAGCATAATGTTCACTTAACATATGTCAAGTCAAACTTTTTGAATCTTGATGTTCAGCTTGAATTAAAACATTTAACAGTTTGATTTCTCCTCCTTGGTTCATAGTTATCCTCAATAATGCACTGTAAATTACTATCCACTTATTTCTCCTTTCTCCCCAACATGAAACTGTTACAGAAGGGAGAGAGAGACCCAAGTCAAGAAGATCCCTCCCCTGCCTCAGTTCTTGTCTTGCCCACAAAAGAATAATTCAATCGAGCCCTGGTTGGTGTAGCTCAGTGGATTGAGCACGGGCTGTGAACCAGGCATCGCAGGTTCGATTCCCAGTCAGGGCACATGCCTAGGTTGCAGGCCATGTCTCCCAGCAACCGCACATTGATGTTTCTCTCCCTCTCTCTCCCTCCCTTCCTTCTCTAAAAATATAAATAAATAAAATCTTTTAAAAAAAGAATAATTCAATAGAGAGACAAACATGTATAGTGAAAATGAAATGGCAAGTTTATTTATAAAACACATACAAGCACAGAGATGCAAGCAGGCACCTGGCAAGTCTAAATGCCCCATGTATAGAAGAAAGTTGTTAGTAAGTTTGTTAGTAAGTCTGTGAGTTTGTTCTACACACTTGAGCTGAGGCTACAAGTGGATACATAGCTAGTCTAAGTACACTGACTATTGGGGTTTGAGGATTACATGCCTCAGCTGGCTTCTGGGTTCCCTCTTCTCCCCCTTCTAAATCTTGGGAATAATGTGCATCTAATAAGGACTTCCTTTCTCGGTTAGTAAAAGCTCATTGTCTTAGTGAAATTGTTACAGAAACTGTCTTTCCCAGCATAGAATCTGAAGGACTCCCCACTGTCCTCCTGTGCTATTCCTGCTTGTGATGTTTGGAACACCCAGCAATCTCAGTAAGATTGTTACAGAAGCCCCTTTTCTTAGCACAGTGTCAAGGACTGTCCTTCTATGCTATTTGCTTGTGATGCTCAGGATACCTGGCAATCTTATCAGACCAAGCTCAGGACGGCTGAGTTAATTGGTGAGACATGTCTTCCTTTTGCCTCTAGCTTCCTGTATTGAGTTCTTTGTTAGACTGTAATGGTAAGGGCCATGCCTTTATTTCTCCTCTGGAAGCTCATTCCTAGCTGCTACCTAACACAACAGTTGTTTGCATCTTTGGTTATTTCTTTCCCATGGCTTGTTATAATCTCCTTTCTTTAATTTTCCATTTCACACCTTAAGTCTCATCTTCAATACATAATCACATAGCACCCTCTTTTACAGGGTGATTTATCTTTGTGTGAATTATCCTTGCCAACTTCAGAATATTCTGCCTAGTGTAAATACTATTGTGCAAAGTTTAACAAACGTAGATTGAAAGTACTTTGAGGGTAGAGAACATATCAGGCACTTCCTTTGTTTTTGCATTATCCCTACAAAAAATCTGTGATAGCACTCAGCACTTTGAGTGCTCAATGCATACTTGAAAGTTTGCATAGAATAAAACAGAATTGTTTGGTAAGATTATTTAAGGACATACAAGAGTGGAAAAGTTTGTAGGTAAGGAGCTATTCTAAAATTATTAATAGTAGCTAAAAAGGATACATTGAAAGGAATTTACACCAAGTGACTAAGATGACTGTATGTAAATACCATATATTCAACTTATTTTTTAATTGTAATTTTTGTCACACCAAAAGTAAGTTTTACAAGAGCAGAAATTGTAGTATTTTATTCACTGTTTTATCCCCAGAGAGTGATGCTTGGCATGTAGTAGGTGCTCAATATATATTTATTGAATAACTTAATGAGTAAATGAATTTAGGGAAGTAATTTACAGATAAATGAAAATGATTCCTCTGGGCTTATTTGATGGTATAAGCATTTCCTTTGTTATCAGAATAAAGTTATTTAAAGCTCATCTCACCCAAACCCTTTGCCTTTCTTTCTTATAGGGAGTTTTTGGATGCAAAAGACTAAAAGAAAAACCTATCAAACAAGCAAGAACATGGGTTTTCTGGGAATGAATTTTGGGAAGGGAAATAAAAAAAAGTAGTCCCGTGGTTGTCGTTGTTGACACTATTACAGATGTCACTCACCTTCCTCTCCTTTGCCCCCCTCCACCCAGCACCCTCATGCCACCTTTGCTACATGGTTGTCCGTGTCAATGGAGTATGCATATATGCATACATGCTCTTTGGCTAATCTTTTGTGCTTTCAGTGTTTTCAAATGTCCTTTTTATTAATTCCATTTTTTTACATAGCTCAATTCAAAGCAACTTAGTAAGGCAGAGTTATGAATGCTGCCTTCTTTGTGCAATGCTAGTTTTCTAGTCATTATTGGGGACTAGTGCCTATCTAATGGGAAGTGGGTGGAGGAAATCGTAACTTTTTAGCAGCAAATTAAATCATACACAAAGATTGAAGAGCATTTACAGTACCTTACATCTTTTGGTAGTATAGCTGGTATTTGATCAGTTCGTTTCTCAGGCAATATAAAGCAACGTTCAAATTCAGAGGGTCTCACACCTATCATTAATTACTCGTTTTAGAAAGGACAGCAGATAACACCAGACACTCAGTTACTGTCCCTTTATCCTCCAGCCCCCATGAGCAGCAGTCAAGGTAAAAAAAAAAGATACGGAGAGAAAAAACTCATGAAAAGGGACAACAGTGTGATGATTGCAGTGGGGGTGTGGAGGGTGTAGATGAAAGGTGGTAGAGGAGGAATAAATGGTAATGGAAAAATACAATTAAGATAGCTTAAAAATAAAGTAATTGCTAGAAAGAAAAAGAAACTTTAGGCCATTTACAAATTTTTTACTAACTGTAAGTTAGACTCCCTGCAGAGTACAATGGGCCAGAAAAATCTTTAATATTCAGGACTGATCTTATTATTTCTAATCACTTTAAAATTTTAACTCATTTTAAATTGTAAACTTTTGCCTTTGTCTGTATTTCTCTCATATAATTTAATGCTGTACATTGAACCATAGGAACACACATGTTATTTGAAAGAATTTGGAAAAAACATTTGTAGTTATTATAAAGCGTGTAAGCTAAAAATGTAAAGAAAGCAAAAATGTTAATATATTTTATCAGTATTACAGTGTTTCTGTTATATGCAGTTTTATTTTTATTATTTTCTTGCTTATAACCTGACATAAATATTTGATAAGCCATCTAAACTCATTTTCCTAAAAATAGGTTATGGGTTTTGTAGATATGTTTTACTCTTACTTGTGTTTATAATAGTACATAGTCCTATGTTCTTAAACAAATAGATTCTTTAAAATTATAATAAAATTTAACTCGAGTTGTGATACCCCTCTCCAGTGCTCGGGGGAGAATTTGGCCGATCTGAGGAGAAACAGAGCAAGAGACCACCAATATCGCAACATTTATGAAAGTAGGGTATCAGAAATTATCCAGATATTGAATGAACGGACGGGGGAAGCTGTGAACACCAGGATACCCAAAAGAGTCTACACCACTGATCCTCACAGGTATTCTACGACAGAAGTTCACACCATAAACACAAGGAACCAGAATAGATCAAGTTAAGAAACAGAGGTTAACAAGAAGAGTCTCAGAAACAATGAGAAAACAAAGAAACAATCCGCAAATGAAGGGAAAGGAGGAAGCCTCAGAAGGAATGCTAAATGAAATAGAGGCAACTCAACTATCAGATATTGAGTTCAAAACAATGATTATAAGGAAGTTCAACGAGCTCCCAATGAGCTTCCAGAAACTAGAGGGAAGCTACATTGAGCTCACTACAAACTATATCAATATGAAAAAGGAAATAGAAGCTATCAATAAAGGCCAAGAGGAAATGAAGAATACAATTTCTGAACTGAAGAACACAGTAGAAGGAATGAAAAGCAGGACTGATGAAGCAGAAGATCAGATCAGCGAATTGGAGGACAAAGTAGAAAAAAACATCCAGAAAGAACAAGAAAAGGAAAAGAGGCTCAGAAAAAATGAAGAGGGATTAAGAGAAATGCAAGACAATATGAAACGTAATAATATCCGTATAATAGGGATTCCAGAAGGAGAAGAAGATGAGCAAGGAATAGAAAACCTACTTGACAAAGTAATGAAGGAAAACTTCCCCGATTTGATGAGAGAAAAAGTCACACAAATCCAGAAAACACAAAGAGTTCCAATCAAGAGGAACCCAAAGAGGCCCACCTCAAGACACATCATAATTAAAATGGAAAATTTCAAGACAAAGAGAAAATATTAAAGGCAGCAAGGGAGAAAAAGGAAGTAACATACAGGGAGCCCCAATAAGGCTAACAGCTGATTTCTCAAAGGAAACACTTCAAGCCAGAAGGGAATGGCAAGAAATATTCCAAGTAATGAGAACCAGAGGCCTGCAACCAAGGCTACTTTACCCAGCAAGGCTCTCAATCAAGATAGAAGGCCAAATAAGAAGCTTCCCAGACAAAAGAAATCTAAAAGAATATACCTCCACTAAACCAGCTCTGCAAGAGATACTAAAGGGTCTGATTTAAGGAAAGGAAGGAAAAGAGAAAGAGAGAGAGGAACACACATACATAAATGGCAATGAATAAGTACCTATCAATAATAACCTTAAATGTAAATGGATTAAATGCTCCAATCAAAAGACATAGAATAGCTGAATGGATAAGGAAACATGACCCACACATATGCTGCCTACAAGAGACCCACCTCAGGATAAAAGACCTGTACAGGCTGAAAGTGAAGGGCTGGAAACAAATTTTCCAAGCAAATGGACAGGGAAAAAAAGCCGGGGTAGCGATACTCATTTCAGACAAAATAGACTTCCAAAAAAGGGCCATAAAGAGAGATCCAGAAGGTCCCTTCATAATACTCAAGGGAAGAATCCACCAAGAAGACATAAATATTGTAAATATATATGCTCCCAACATAGGTGCACCCAAATACATAAAGAAAATCCCAGAGGACTTTAAGAAAGATATTGACAGCAACACAATTATAGTGGGGGATTTTAACACCCCACTCTCAAAAATGGACAGATCTTCCAACCAAATATCAACAAAGATATCGTGGCATTGAACAATACCCTAAATGAAATGGACTTGACTGATATATTCAGAACCCTCCATCCCAAAGAAGCTAAATACACATTCTTTTCAAATGTACACAGAACATTTTCAAAGATACCACACGATAGGACACAAAACAAGGCTCAACAAGGTCAAGAAAATCGAAATCATACCAAGCATTTTCTCAGATCACAAGGGACTGAAACTAGAAACCAACCCCAATAAAAAAACCCAAAACACTCAAAATTATGGAGATTAAATAGCATGCTATTAAACAATGAATGGGTCAAGGATGAAATTAGGGAAGAAATCAAAAGGTTTCTGGAAACAAATGAAAATGAACTTACAACAACCCAAAACTTATGGGACACAGAGAAGGCAGTATTGAGAGGGAAGTTCATAGCGATACAGACATACCTAAAAAGATAGAAACATTTCAAACAAACAACCTAACCCTACGTCTGTAAGAATTAGAGGAACAACAACAAAGACAGCCCAGAGCGAGTAGAAGGAAGGAAATAACCAAGATCAGAGCAGAATTAAATGACATAGAGACTAACAGCACAATTCTCAGGATCAATGAATCCAGGAGCTGGTTCTTTGAAAAGATAAACAAAATTGACAAGTCTTTAAGCAGACTCATCATGAAAAAAAGAGAGAAGACCCAAATAAACACAATCAGAAATGAAAGAGGAGAGATTACAACTGACACCACAGAAATACAAAGAATTGTAAGAAATTACTACGAAGAACTGTATGCCAAGAAATTTGAAAACCTAGATGAAATGGACAAATTTCTAGAAAAATATAATCTTCCTAAACTCAATGAAAAAGAAGTAGAAAAC